>OY769911.1:17570964-17670964 GCA_963669185.1 Dyspetes luteomarginatus | reverse complement strand
GTTCGATGACAGGATCACCCGTGGGTCTTGCTTTTACACACGAGATGGCCAGAGAAAAACGAGCTCACAATTGCCAGCCAAACAGAACGAATTTTCACGATGGGAGCGCTGTTTTTTTTTTCTTCTTCTTCTTCTTCTCTTCCTCCTTTGTCATATTATACGATGTCACGTCTGACCAAGTCAAAGACCAAACACAAAAATCGTCCTTAGAAAATTGTTTGCCAATGTATGAGCGCTGTATATATATGTATACAGCGCTTATACATTGGTGAAATATATATATATATATATATATATATATATATATATATATATGTGTGTGTGTGTGTGCGTGAGTACATTGGCAATATTTTCTCGGGAAAGTACGAATTGTGACAAAAAAATCGTCATGAGGGCAAAATATGGCCCTTTTATTGGCGCGATTCCTCAGACTTTGTTGGAAAACTTGACGAAACATTTGAAAAAAAAAATTGACATCAATAAAAATTTATCGTAATAAAAATTTATCGAAATAAAAATTTATCGAAATAAAAATTTATCGAAATAAAAATTTATCGAAATAAAAATTTATCGAAATAAAAATTTATTAGATCTCCAAATAAAATGCATTGACTTAGTATACAAATGATGATTATTATTATTATTGCATATTTCAAATCTTGCAATTTCAATCAAATAAATTTATTTTTCTGTTGCGAGATATTTTTTATTTTCGTTTTTTTGCCACATGAAACTTGTGCTTAACCTCGTATCGAAAAATCGAATTAAACGTTCGACGAAACGAATGACGAGAAAAAGCGATAAATTATCTCCATAACAAATTGATTCGGAGAGTTTAATGTTCCGCGCCCAGCAAAATTCTAGGGATTTCTATATTATATTTTTCGTGAACGTTGCTCAAAGAATGTTTTCTCTCTCTCTCTCTCTCTCTCTCTCTGTTTTTCTTCTCTCTCTCTCTCTCTCTCTCTGTTTTTCCTCTCTTTCGCTGCTAATACAGTTGGTTGATTAGCGTTAATCTTGAACTGACAAATAACGATATGAGAGCGAGAGAGGGATAAACGAACCCAGCAATATATTTCCTCTTGGAAAGAATTCGAATCGGTCAGGTAGACAGTATTATATATCGATTGGGTATATATATATATATATATATATATATATGTATATTTTTTTTTAAATCGTTTCTCTCGTTATGCTCTCGAAAGGGTTTCTCCCTTTCGAAAAATCGATCGGAGATCTATAAAGAACTCTAAAGAACTCTGCGCCGAAGTATATGTGATAAATAGATATAGATATATCGCGTGTCTAAAATGATAAAGGCGTATTGACTATAGATATGAGCATAGAATAAATGCCCTTCTGTGGCTTTAGGCACTACATATATATATATATACACATAAATACATACGAAGTATCTCAATGTGGCCAAAATGATAAATCGTCGCAAAGCTTGCGCGACTCGTGTATATCTCGATGAGTGCATATATATATATATATACTTATACACTGTTGTCTCATATATGTATATGCGTATAGCTCGAGGTCTCGAGGGTCGTTCATCGTTTGGGACGTCGCTGTATATATATATATATATATATATATATATATATATATATATATATATATATATGTATGAACGACGACGAGAACGACAGAGAAACTGAGACTGGTTAATATCAAAACGGTGTTAGTGAGTGACCGCCCACGGTGAGGCCGAGACCACCCAACGCGTTTCTCGCTACCAAAGGGGCCTTTGCCGTTTTATTCACTCGCTCTTTTTTCCTTCCTTCCTCTCTCTCTCTCTCTCTCTCTCTTATTCTTATTCTCATTCTCTCTCTCTCTCTCTCTCTCTCTCTCACGCAACTCACTTTACAGTTTACCTTACGCGTGCACGGTCCATACAGTGTATTATTTCGTCAAGGGAGAGAACTGAGTTTCGAGGCTCAAAAATATTTGGGATTTTTCTTCGAACATTTCAATGGCAGGAAAAAAAAAATGAAAAAAAAAAGGAGGATCTGAGGACATTTTTCAAATTTTTCAAAATTCTTTAAAACCAAAATTGGCATGTGCTGACATTTCGTTGGCTTGTATCGATTGAAAGAAACAAAAAAAAAATGATTAAAATCATGAATTTAATTACTTTTATTATAATTAATTAATTAATTTATTACTCAAAAATTTGATAAGATGAAATATTTTTATTTCGTTTTTTTTTTTTTCAATCATTCGTACAGAATTTTAATAGGAATCAAATAAATTTGATTTTTATACCATTTGTTTTTTTTTTGTATGGTCGATTTAATATATAAATAGGGCGAGTGCACGAGTAAATGAACAGGGCCCAGTGAATGAACACTTGATGCAAAGTATATCTATATATATAGTGATTTTAACACGGGTGTTCATTCACTGCTGCTGAATCCTGAGCGTTCATTCACTGGTACACTCACCCTACTATCATCGCAGCTTCGAAAAAAAAAAAAAAAAAACACAAAAAAATATTTGAGATCGAAAAAGTTGATTGTCGTCATCGGTGCTTTTAGCTATTCGTTATTAAGTGTGTGCGCGTGCGACTAATGTCCCTACGAGTATAATATATAAACGGCGTGAGGAACTGGCGAGGCTCGCGCGCGCGCGTTTTTCGAACGACCCGCAGGCCGCAACTTCCGCGGTTACTGGCTGGGTGGTCCTGATCAAAGTTTTGCTCGCGTGAGCGAGAGAGAGAGAGAGCACATAGTGCACTTATATAGGTATAGAAAACACTCTTGTGAGGCCACACTCGCGCGAGAACCTGAGACACCCTGCTCAACTGACACGTATACGCACACATTATATATATATATATATATATATATATATATATATGTTTTATATATACATATATTATATATATATATTATATATACATATATTATATATATATATATATATGTCCCACATACTATATATATATAGTCTATGGGACGTTGCCAAAGAGGAGACAAGCAACGCGGACCTAATAATCTCGGAAACTCGAGTACGATAGGGTGTATATCGATAACGAGCGACTACACACTCACACATATATATATATGTATGTATTGGTATCGGAATTTGCGAGTACAACATATACATACCAATGATAGTAACGAATATAAATGGAAATGAGAATTCGACAAAATATCGTGGAGACAATTTTCATGGCAAAAAAAAATCGAGGAAATAATTTAGTTTGAGACGAGAGTATCGTAGCCCAAATATATATATATATACACACACACACACACACACACACATTTATATATATAGAGAGAGAGAGAGAAAGCTTCATATATGCATATATCATATATTCATATATGATGACAAAAACAAAAATACTCTGGGCGAAAAAAAAATGGATTCAATTATTATTATTTTTTTTCTTCTTTTTCAATTAAAAAAAATTAATATTATCACAGAATTTACATGAATTAAAATTTGTTTTTTTTTTTCTTCTATTGACACTTTGATAAATTATTCACTCGATCCGGTTATGTTGGGTTGAGATTTATTTGATTTATATTTATTTTTATGATAAATTTATCGCTCGATAAACACGAATTCAATTATAAATATTTTCCTCACAGGACAATAAAAATTGCACACTAAATTAATGTCAATATGAGAACCATCCGAGTGTGCTTAGCAAAAGGGCCAATGACTTTGAATTTTTTTTCTTCGTTCCGTGTACGCGTACAGGGAGAGAGAGAGAGTGGAAGAGAGAGAGAGGGAGAGAATGAGAATAAGAGAGAAAGAGAGAGAGAGAGAGCGGGAGAGAGAGAGCGGGAGAGAGAGAGAGAGAGAGAGCGGGAGAGAGAGAGCGGGAGAGAGAGAGAGAGAGGGGGGGAGGGGGGGGGGGGGGGGGGAGAGAGAGAGAGAGAGAGAGAGAGAGAGAGAGAGAGAGAGAGACATTAGTTGACGAAACAGGAGGAAAGATTGCGATGAGCGAGAGACGGGCGTGTCCGTGATGTCCGCGTAAGACGAACGAGAGAAAAGTCTCCCTAAAAAGGCCCGCGAGCGTTGTAAAATATTCCCCTCGTGCACCTGACAATATTTCTCGTATCCACATATGCAACTTTTATACATATATATATATATATATATATATATGTAAATATATCGATGGATTAATATCAAAAGGGCGTATGGGCCGTGTATGAGAGCTCTGACTCTCTTTTGGCATTTATTAGAGTATCGTGATAAAAGTTTCTATGCACGGCCAGTCACGAGTGCGAGCTGTCGTTAAAAATGTTCCAATTATTAACTTAACTCGCTCGCAAAGTTAGCCACGTCCTGGCCCAGTATAACGTCTACTATATATATATGTAATGTATAGTAGTATATAGTATATAATAGTATATATATATATATATATAAATAATGTATAGCAGTATATAGTATATATATATATATATATACACACACACACATACATATCGCGGTGTATCGCGTGTCTAAAATTACATGGACATATGGGCCGTTCATAAAGAACGTAATATACGCCTTTGTGGTTTTAGAGACGCGACATATATATACTTGGTATATGTTGCGCGTCTGAATTCGTTAGCTGTGTGTGAACGTTCTATCAGGTGGGCCGCCGCGCCCCCCGTATAACGTGTTATTCGTTGCGGATAATGACGGCGTATATACCGACCTCGTGCTTCGTCCTGTACATACATACATTCATACATATATATATATATATACATATATAAATATATACGTACATGCGTACATATTTACATATATACATATATATATGCGTATATATATGCATACATGTATGTGCGTGTACGCCAGAGGATATGTGTATATATATGTAATATATAATATCATCCACGATCCTTCTGACCCTCTGGCAATCCTTCAGCGACGAAATTACGCGTTACGAACTCCTCGTGTTTTGCCTTACTCTATGTTTTTTTTTTCTTTTTTTTTTTAACCCTGAAGAGCATCCACCGCTTAATATTTTTGAGTTTCGAATTCGCCCTGATGGCGAAATTAAAGGCCAACGTTAAATTGAGGCAAAAATGCCGAATGAGGTTTTTTTTTTTTTTTTAATAGACATTTTTTTTACGAAATAAAACCTGGAAGTAATTTGAAGAATTTTGAAAAATAATTTTCCAGTACGAAAAGCTTTAAATTTGTTTAATTTTTTATCGACGAGTCTCAATGGACTTCCGGCAACGTGTGCGAGAGGAAAATTAAAATTAAAATATTTTCACACAGATTTTATTTTATTTTATTAGATAAAGGAAAAAAAGTGTTTGCTTCTTTACGTTTTGCAATTTGTTCATTTGTGTAATATAAATATTGATGTGTAATTGAAATATTGATGAACTCGATTAGAAATAATTAAAATAATAATTATCGAACAAAAAAAGAATGAAAAACTAAGTCACGGGAAGGGTTTGGACTGATTTTAAAATGCATTGAAAAAAAAAAAAAAAAAAAACAGTATACACACAATTTTTAATTTTATCGAGACTCGCCGGACTATTTCGAGAGGCAGCAATTTCCTAAAATTGTGCATTAAGCAAACCCTACATTTGGCTCTAGATGCAAAAATCTTGAGGGGAAAAAAAAAAAAACAGAAATTTCGACTTGCATCGCCCGACACGCAAAATCGAGGGTTTCACGAGACTCGAGAGAGACTGCCTGCGGGGCGTATCGGTCACGGGATGTACGCAAAAATAATTTTCGAGTTAAGAAAGTTTTTGTAGGACTATTCGACTAAATCAACGGTATATATATATATATATAGATGTGGGTTTGCGCGTGTGTGTGTTATTTTCTTCTGCACCCTTGGCTCGAGAGCCTAAAAATTCTCGTGACCTTCTCTCTCTCTCTCTCTCTCTCTTTCACTCTTGGAGCTTTTTCTCCCGAAGCGTAAAACCGTTTACACGCTGTTTACTCACGGAACGATTTCGTCAATGTTGAGAATTCGTCACGCGCCTAACTCTAAACTGTTACATATTACTATATATATATATATATAACTGTATTTCTGGCTAAAAGGGAAGGAGGAGACATTGACCATGAACCCGGCAGCTTTGACCGCCAAAAAATATCCAAGACCCGTCAAAATAGAGAAATATCGACAAACTTTTATTTTTATTTTTTTTAATTACTCGACGTTGAAACGCTGTTGTTCCCTCTCAAGAAAAAAACAAACACTGAATAAACTTAAAAGTTTATCTTCATAAAAGTTTGAGTTTATTCAGTTTTTTATTTAATTATTATTATTTTTTATTTCTTTTTTTTTTTTAATGCCTCATAAATGAGCTATAGGCATAAATTGTGCTACAGAATTACGGAAAATTATGTTACGCTCGATGGTGAGTTAACCCGACGTCCGTCATCGAGTTTCAAACATGGAAGAAAGCAGCAAACAAGATTTAAAAAAAGGAAGAGGAATTGATGTGTTCGACAGAGCAGGGAGAGGTCTGAGAAGTTGAAATAAGGTAGCCAAAGGAGTTGTTCATTCTATGAGAATGAAAGAGAAAGAGAGAGAGCGAGAGAGGGGGAGGGAGAGAGAGAGAGATAAAAAGATGGGCAACGTTCTATACTTCAACGTGGGTGGTCCTGAGCAGAGATTTGCCTTCCGCTAAATATCGCCTTTGCGCCCTCAACGTGGGTGGTCCACGGTGATGCTGGCTGCTGGTTGATGCTATAAACATTCTCTCTCTCTCTCTCTCTCTCTCTCTCTCTTTTACTCTTCTCTTTCCATGCTAGCCTGAGCTTTTGCTCTCGCTTCTCTCGTTGCCCCAGCACGCTCGTTCAATTGTATGTGTGTGTGCATGTCTATCGTAGTTCTCTTCGTTGCGCGCCCCTTATGTTTTTCATCCCTTATTCTTGCTGCCCTAGATATTACCCTTTTATTTTCAACTTTCACCCTAATTTTTTATAAAAATTAATTTTACGAAAATTCATATACTGGCAATTAAACTCGAAACTTGAAAAAATAAAAAATAAAGTTAACAATAATTGCCTTTCATTAAGTTTTTCGTTAATTTTTTTTAGATTGTATATAAGAGGACATTTCGTCCTTTGATTCAACAATTGCGGAAATATATTTATAGCTCGAGGAGCTTTTAACCCGGTAAATTGTTATTATTTAAAAAATGATTTTTAACATTTTTTTTGTTAGCTTTGAAAATCTATTTTAATTCTTGGGTCTCACAGACCCGGCCAAATATTCCCTTTTTTTTTCTTTTGAAGCGAAACATTTATATCTATAAACAGTGTTTTTTTTTGGCAATAAATGAACCGAAGAAATATTTCCTTTTCGCAGATACTTTCTTAGTTTCCTTTTTTTTTATTAGAAAAAAATAAAAAGAAATCAAATAAATGTAATTCGTCGAAAACTTCAAAATGTAACATTTTCCGGGTCTCACCGACCCACTAACTAAACTAACTAGTAAGTAAAAAAATATGTGTGTACAGCTAGAATTAATTGCAAATTCTCGTTGATATGTGTTTCGTCCGTTGATTCAACAATTGCGGAAATATATTTATAGCACGAGGAGCTTTTAACCCGGTAAATTGTTATTATTTAAAAAATGATTTTTAACATTTTTTTTGTTAGCTTTGAAAATCTATTTGAATTCTTGGGTCTCACAGACCCGGCCAAATATTCCCTTTTTTTTTCTTTTGAAGCGAAACATTTATATCTATGAACAGAGTTTTTTTTAGGCAATAAATGAACCGAAGAAATATTTCCTTTTCGCAGATACTTTCTTAGTTTCCTTTTTTTTTATTAGAAAAAAATAAAACGAAGCCAAATAAATGTAATTCGTCGAAAACTTCAAAATGTAACATTTTCCGGGTCTCACTGACCCACTAAGTAAACTAACTGAATAGTAAGTAAAAAAATATGTGTGTACAGCTAGAATTAATTCCAAATTCTCGTTGATATACGATATGCGTTTGTAAAAAAATTTTTTTTGCATTTTCTTCTTCTCGAGAACGAGAGAATGAGAGGAAAACGAAAAGAGGCAAACGCGAGAGAAAGAGAGGGAGAGAGTCAGAGTGAAAGAGACCAAAGGGAGAAAGAAAGACGACGAGGTAGACACAATCTTGTGCCCGAGCTCGCGGTTCACCCTTCGTTCGGAACTTCGGTCCGCCATCAGGACTTTGTCGTACTCGTCCTCACCGTAGTCGTTGGTCGCCGCCGGGGATCGTAAGCGATCGATCGATCAACGTTCGTCGCCCACCGAGTAACGTAACGACGACGATGCATTTATCTATATATATATAGATATACAATATAGATATATGTATATATGTACACACATATATATATATATATATATATATATATATATATATATATATATATATATATATATATATATAGATAAATGCATCGTTGTATATATACATATATATATACTCATGCAGGACTGCATTTTTACTCTCGATGGTTTCCACCTCGTGTTTATCACTCGGTACCGGATAAAACGAAAAAAAAAAGTAAAACAAAAAAAACATGGCCGAACGTCGCCAATGGCGTCTGTCATTGGCAAACGAATAAAAAAAAAACAGCTAATGGCAGTTTAAAAAAAAATCCTCGTTGCCGAGAAGAGAATATTTTATTTTTATGTAGCAAAAAAACAAAAAAAAAATTGATTTTTTTTTCCACACATTATTTCGTACTCGTATAAAAATTTTCAAGATGCATTTTTTATTTGATAAATAAATCGCGAAAGGAATTTGAGGAAAAATTGATAAATAAATTGAAATTTGTCAAGTAAATGGAACATGGAAAAGTGCTGGCGATTCAAGATGGCTGTGCTTTTGCACCGAAATATTAAAAGCCTCACGAAAACGCTTCTTGTGAGCAGAAATTATTTTCGTTTCGAGCCGAGCTGAATTTGCGAGCAGACATTCTATAAATAATCGCCTATATTTTAGGATGGACTGTCTTCATATATATATGCATACGTGCACGAGAGTACCAAACTTGATGAGAATATCGCGGAAATAAAATAGAGAACGCGGTTGTCAAATTTTATTTTTAAAAATTTCGATGTTTTTTTTAATTTAAAAAATTTTATTTAATTTTATTTAATTTTATTTAATTTCATTTAATTTTATTTAATTTTATTTAATTTCATTTAATTTTATTTAATTTTATTTAATTTCATTTAATTTTATTTAATTTTATTTAATTTCATTTAATTTTATTTAATTTTATTTAATTTCATTTAATTTTATTTAATTTTATTTAATTTTATTTAATTTTATTTAATTTTATTTAATTTTATTTAATTTTATTTAATTTTATTTAATTTTATTTAATTTTATTTAATTTCATTTAATTTTATTTAATTTTATTTAATTTCATTTAATTTTATTTAATTTTATTTAATTTTATTTAATTTCATTTGACTTTATTTTATACCGTGGAAATTTCAGGCAGATTTTTTTCGCCTATTTAATTTTCCGCTCTAAAAATTGGCACAGTGGTGAGCATCGAGAGCCCGTTCGATTTGACCTGGAATGCCCCGAAGATTAAAGCCCCTTTCTCATTTCCAACGATGAGAAACGTGAGGTAATACGGTCGCCAACAGGACTGCGGTATATTTACGATCGAATAATGGGCTATAATGGAGTTTAGCTATCGTAAGTTATCGAGGATCGATCGGGGATCGCCCGAGAGAGTGGGCGAATAAAAAAAGAGAGAGAGAGAGAGAGAAAGCGAGGATGAGGGAAAGAGAAGAGAGAGAGAGAGAGAGAGAGAGAGAGAGAGAGAGAGAGAGAGAGAGAGAGAGAGAGAGAGAGAGAGAGAGAGAGAGAGAGAGAGAGAGAGCAGATTCTGAATATTAAGCCGAATAGTAAGACGATATACTAAAAGTTAAGGGGAAATGCAATGAGAAGACTTCTGCCTTGGTAAAACTTGATGACAGCAATTTACTCTGATCGTGAATAATATTTTGCCTTTTCTACCATTTATTACTATATTAATATATATATATATATATATATATATATATATAATTAATCGTTCGGAAATTATTACGGTAAATTCTTCGTATATATATATATATATATATATATATATATATATATATATATATATATATATATATATATATATACGACGACAAGCTCGATACACTGTCGATAGACGAGGCGAAACGAGCAAGAGAAATAATATGACAACACAGGAATTGTAAACATACACAAAGTCGAAGGGAAACGATCCGTGAAATTGTGCAAAAAAAATTCTACTGGAGGAAAAATGAAAGAAAAAATATCCTCGTCTCGTTCTCAAAGAGCTCTTTTCTCTTGACTATTAGACTATTTCGATGAATAACCCTCGTTATAGGCTTTGTGGTCTCGAGAAGTCGTTATAGCATTCATACACACACATATATATATATATATACATTAGAACGAGCAGTCGGGTTGATATATATATAGACTTAACTGCTCGTTCATTTTCTCCTAAACGTACTGTACCCTCTTGCAGAGTGCAACGGTACGAGAATACAAGAGAGAGAGAGAAGCAAATACCGCATCGATCATTCGATAAACAAGCTAGAGAGGCGATATATCTCGTTCGATCGACAAGTTGTTGGCGCGTGAGGCCTAACAGGGGATATAATAAACGATTACAAAAATAAAGCAAAAAAAAAAAAAATAACAAACAAACGAAAATGAAGTAGAGAATAAATTAAATGCATTAATGCATTTATGACTTTATGTATATTTCCTGCCAATTTGTTTTTACAGCGAGCTTGGCTGCTTGCGACTAGTGCTGCCCTCCCTAATGCTAATCAGCAAGTAGCAAATGTTGAGTAAAAGGTTAACGTGATCTTGGAGAAATAATGCACAATTTACAATATATATATATATATATATGTGTGTGTGTGTGTGTGTGTGTGTATAATCGAGTTCTACACATGTGTAAATACTACTTTGGATGTATATACATGCTATATATGAGTTGTATATGTATATAGTATATACGTGAGACCACACACGTCGTTTGGGACCGAGTTTATACGGGCCAGCCAGATGCAGTGCCCCATAAACAGCGAAGCGAGACCACCCAACGCGTTAGTACGACGAGGTAAAGTCGCGCGCTCGCGAGAGAGAGAGAGAGAGAGAGAGAGAGAGAAACTCTCTTCTCGATTCTCTCGGTTCTCCCTTTCCCTCGATGAATTCGCTCTCGAATTCGTTACCTCAATAATCACGATAGCAGCTCTGTATTCGCAGTCAGAAAAAACTGTGTGTGTGTGAATTTGTTTGTGAGAAGTGAATAAATCGTTATATACGTGCACGACTCCAGTACACGCGACCATATGATATAATAATACGTAATATATATATATATATTACGAATGACGATAAATATATATTTATATATATATATATATATATATATATTTATCGTCATATGTAATGCATAAACTCGTACGTAATGATGATTTAACTATAATGTGAATCTCGAACTTAATTGATAAGTCGGTCATATAATTTAGAATAATTTGGGTTAAAGTTAATTCAGAATTGCTTGAATTTTTTTTTTTTTTAGAATTCAACTTGAGATGCACACAAGATGAGGAATAAATAATACCGTAATGACTTTTTAAATATGTGCTTCAGTGCTATATTATAAAATAATTAATATAAATGCGAGTCATCTTGCAACTGAATTAATACGTTCGATTTAAAATAATTTCGAAAAAATGTAAATTATGTAAGATTTGTTGCAATTTGTTTTTTTTTTTCCTACAACCTGGAAACTCATGAAAATCGAGAAATAAATAATACCATTAATGCCTTTTTAAATATTAACTGCATTACTATAGAATAAAAAAAAAATAAAAAAAATAATAAATGCGAGTGAACTTGGAACCGAAATAATACGTTCGAGTATAAATTTAAAATAATTTCGAAAAAATGTAAATTATGTAAGATTTGTTGCAATTTGTTTTTTTTTTCCCTACAACCTGGAAACTCATAAAAATCGAGAAATAAATAATACCATTAATGCCTTTTTAAATATTAACTGCATTACTATAGGATAGAAAAAAAAAAAAAAAATTATAAATGCGAGTGAACTTGGAGCCGAAATAATACGTTCGAGTATAAATTTAAAATAATTTCGAAAAAATGTAAATTATGTAAGATTTGTTGCAATTTGTTTTTTTTTTCCTACTACCTGGAATCTCATGAAAATCGAGAAATAAATAATACCATTAATGCCTTTTTAAATATTAACTGCATTACTATATGATAAAATAAAAAAAAAATTATAAATGCAAATGAAAAAATGTAAATTAGGAAATTAGGATTGCACCTTGGAATCCACCCAGGCAGATGGGTTGATAATTTTTCAACATTTTTTTTTTACTTATTGCATTTCTTCGTGCAAATATAAATTCGAATTTCGAGACGAAATTCCGGATAACTTATCTTCATCAAATCCACATTATCCAGTAATTCGGAGGGTCACTATTTTTGCTCTTTCGCCATCAAGAAAAATTCCAGAAGCGCCTGTGCGCCGATTCGGCCATAAATTATGTATTTTAGCTTTCGTGGGGTTCGCGTGGGTGAAGCTGATCACGCGGAAATAAATATATATTGATAATAAAATAAACGAACAGAGTACGTTAAATGTTGGTATTTTACGAGTCAATTTTTTTTTTTTTTTTTGAGAGAGAGAGAGAGGTAGGAGACAGAATTGTTCTTCGCTCTCTCTCTGTCTCTCTCTCTCCGCCGTTTGTTGCCCTAAAACTCCGTGAAACCCGCTTGTAACGTCTCCCAGGGATATTCGAGGTATACAAAAGAAGAGCTTGTTTATTGCCACATTTTCATAGTCTCTCCCTCGTTTTGTTTGCTTCACTAGGTGATTTCGGAGTAAGCCCCCCCCCCCCCCCGCCCCGCCCATTTTTTACCATTCTACTATCGAATTTGTGTGTATACAAGTATACATATATAGATGGAATGTTATATATATATATATTCGTATTACTATATATGTATATGATGTTCCCTCTGACCCTCTCATTTTTTATTTGTTTTTTTTCCTTCCTTTCTCCTTTTTTTTCTTCTCAACGAGGAACGCAGGATTCTAGGAAGTCCGAGGAGATACCTCGATGCTTCTTCCTCGATGCTTGGCCCACCCACGTCACGTTACGTTCTATCTGTTGTTCGTCGCGCGTGTACTCACGTACGGCGCAATATATATGTATATATATCATATTATATATATATATCATATCATATTATATATATATATATATTGCGCCGTACGTGAGTTAATATATATATATATATGGGTAAAAAAATATATATACACGCTTTGGGCAGCTAATTCTCTGTATTAGATACTATTGTATATAATAACTGCGCGTACATGGGGCATTCCAGGCCAAATCGACAGTGCGACAACACAAAAAAAACTAAACGCCACTTTTCATATGAAAAAAAAAAAAACAAATTCTGTGTGATTATCAACGAAATTTTTAATAAATATTGATCGATCGTTCGATCAAAATAAATTTTTGGTTAAAAAAAAAATACCATTTTCGAGATATTTACAACGATGGGTGGATTTGTAGAATTTAAATGTGCCAAAAAAATTGGAAAAAAGTGGCAAATTTCATATATTGAAAATTATTTCACAGACTCTGATGATTTCCTGGTAGAAAACACGATATAGACTTGATTAGTCGAATGAGCTGACTGTATCAATATAGGATTTACGCCTCGAGGCTAGAAGACGATTTCATAAATATTGTTTTTCAGAAAAGAATTAATTTATTTATTTATTTAGAAGAATTTATTTATTGACGACTTAGTGTTCGTTAAAAGAAAAAAAAAAACGGTTAAATCAGGAAATTTGAGAGTTTTTTTGTTCCCTGCATGATTTAATTTGAGGGTTATGTTCCTCTTTATTTGACCTGGAACGCCCCATACATATTTATCCACGTTTGTACTAGACACTCGAAAATTGGATGTTATTTGGTAACCGTAAACCAGCATTCGTAATTTCAAACAATTTCTGATACATCGGCTGTTTTTCGTAATAAAAGAGTTAGTAGATTGGAAGAAAAACATATCGATGATGGTATTAATCGGACAATCGAAAAATTGCAGTATAATCGTTGACGACTTGAAATGTTAATTTAAAAAAAAATCGGTTGAATCAGGAAATTTGAGAGTTTTTTTGTTCCCTGCATGATTTAATTTGAGGGTTATGTTCCTCTTTATTTGACCTGGAACGCCCCATACATAGTTATCCACGTTTGTACTAGACACTCGAAAATTGGATATTATTTGGTAACCATAAACCAGCATTCGTAATTTCAAACAATTTCTGATACATCGGCTGTTTTTCGTAATAAAAGAGTTAGTAGATTGGAAGAAAAACATATCGATGATGGTATTAATCGTACAATCGAAAAATTGCAATATAATCGTTGACGACTTGAAATGTTAATTTAAAAAAAAATCGGTTGAATCAGGAAATTTGAGAGTTTTTTTGTTCCCTGCATGATTTAATTTGAGGGTTATGTTCCTCTTTATTTGACCTGGAACGCCCCATACATATTTATCCACGTTTGTACTAGACACTCGAAAATTGGATATTATTTGGTAACCATAAACCAGCATTCGTAATTTGAAGCTGTTTTTCGTGATAAAAGAGTTAGTAGATTGGAAGATAAACATATCAAGGGACTAAAGTTACAAGAAGGCGAATCGAGTTTGTATGTAAGCATATATATATATATATTAGCTTTATTGCGTGCCTTTCTACTGGCCAAAGAATTCATAGGCGTCTCAATTCGTTGTACTAGCGTTATAAACCATCGTTATGTAGGTTAGGTATTTTACGACGCTTACGTATAATATTACCTGTAACCGCTAGTTCCGCATCTTTTCAGTCCTTCGCCGAAACGAAAGATCCCAAATTGCCACATTTGACGAAAGACAAAAAAACGAGTAAAAGTTCGTAAACAACTGAACAGGTACGAGAAGATCGACGTTGTCATCCTTTTCCAAAGGATTGAGACAGACACAAGAATTTCCGGTTATTAGGCAAAAGGGTTTGGATATTTTAACAGTTAAATGCTGAAGAAGGACCGTTAAAACGTATTTTTGATTATCGTTGAACTTTTCACTGATGAACAGATTGTGTATTTATGATTTTGGTTATTCAACGGCTTTGACGCCACGGAGGATGAGAAAAAACTGTGAAAATTTGAAACAATTAGCGCATCGGGACGCATGCGCGGCAGCACTGAACACGTAAAATAAAAATAAAACGTTTGCACCGTTTAAATAACCGCAGCTTTGCGATTTGTTTTAAAATTTTTCATAGTAACATTATTTGCGGCAGATAGATTTATAATTTGTATTATCTTCTCATATATACAAACATTTGCATACATCAATTTGATATTAGGTTGAAAAATTAGACGATTAATTTGTGATGTAAAAACTCACGTATTTCCCGCCACTTCGATCTGTATAGATATACACAATCTTGTATCTTTTGAACTGGACGTGTTCACATATATTTGCACTTTATAACTTTAATATAGTATACAAACCCGATGTGCTGAATGTTAAAAAGAATGTTCGACGTGGGCCGAACGACCTGGACGCTCGAACGAGGCCGGTTGTGAACGCAAAATAAGATAAAAGAAAAACCAGTGTGGGAGAGTGAGAGAAATGAGAAAATCGTGTTGTCACGTTATGTCGCTCAGGAGGCGGGGGTGTCGATCTTGTTTTTGAGATAGAGCTTCTTGTAACTGCCGGTAGGATCGTACTTGGCCTCAAGGCGCGACCAGTCTTCCGGCTCCTCGTCGATCAGATGATGGGCCAATTTGTCGGCAATGGTTTTCTGTGCCTCGCTGCATGCCGCACAGCCGTTTGTCAATGCGTCAGGTAGATTTTCTTGAAAAATAGAGTTGTAGAAAATATTATGTAAGTCTTATCGATTATTTTCAATATCTCGTGAGTGAGGATATTCGCGATATCCATAATGACAAAAAAAATCAAAATGTTAGTAAACTAAAAATACTGTTGGCAGTATTATAAAAATATTTGGACATTTTTATGATATTGCTAAAATATTCAGTTCAATTAAATATTTCTACAATATTTTTAAAACATTAAAACATTTTCGAAAATATTAATAATGAACAATATTTTTAATAATATATATACATATATATATATATTGATGATGATGTTTCTACAACATACTTAAAAAAATTATTAACAATATTTCTACAATATTTTTAAAATGTCGAAAATATTTCAAAAATATCTAAAATATTTCTACAATATTTCAAAAATATATGCTATGTGGATAACGAATTAAAAATGGCCGAAAATGGAGTTGCATAGAATATTTGAGAACTTACTTTTCAACTCGCTTCCATCCGGTGTGCAGGGTTTCTCGTCAAGTAAACAACCTACGTAGCTCTTAAGCAATCTCTCGCTTTTTATCACATCGTCAACGTTGATATTGTCGTACTTGGTCGTGTACATTTTGTTGTCGGATGCGCAAAGTGCGACATTCAAAAATGCACAAAAAAAAAATAAGCAAATGATTCTTCTCATCGTTGCTGCGTTTCTGAATCTTTATCAAAAAAAATTTCTCGTACTAACGCTTTTTTTTTAACGTTTCGTTCCTTATATATAAGGAGTTCGTTCAAAGTCAATCTGCTCGTTAATTCCACGACAAGTCACGAGAAGTTCCCCGGATGCACGAAATTGCCATAAATCTATTACGCTTCGCCTCGTTTCGTACACGTAAAATCACCGTAATTTCTCAAAAGTAATCAAAATTAGATACGAAAATACGCATATCGTGTGCATCGCAAAAGCAATTTTTTTTTTTTTATCAATGTAATTTTCCACTTACTATTTTTTTTTTCAAATTTAAACAATTTTCTATGCAAGAATTTTTAACCGTAAGTTTGATCTAAAGCTCAATTCCAAGTTCAATCTTAAATCCTAATTTAGTTCCGCACTATCTTTTGTAATTTTCTTTCGCTCAAAATTAAACTGCATAGTGACAGGAGAAAAAAATGAATATTCTAAAATTATAGTGAGACGAATATTATACAATAAAAAAAAAAAATCTCTTCAATTTCATTGTTAAATTATAAATTCTATTTATAATGTATTTCGAGTACTCTCAACGATAATGCTTATAGTCCCAAAGACGCATCTTTGTTATTTTTAATAAATTTTAAAAATTGACTGCATTAAAATTCTCACTCGCTTATCAGTTATAGAGCGAGTTTTACCTTTAACTAAGAAACAAATGTATTTAAAAAAATAAAAATAAATCTTTTGTTTTTTTTTGCACAGGCAAAATCATAGAGGATTATCGATTAACGAAAAATGAACGAGGATCTCGTCAAGTCTCGGCTGGTTCAGTATCATAATCCTCAGAGTCGCTGTCCGGTAATTGAGCACAAGCGAAGCAAATTCCACCAACATCACGCCAGCATTCCGGGCAATGTACAAAAGTACAGCCAGGAGTTGTGCATCGGCGAAATTTTGGTCCATTTCTTGTCTCGGCCTCGCCGCAAATGAGGCATTTTTGTCTCGCACAGGCGAAAAATTTCAACCAACCGAAGTAACGTGGAGATCTGAGTCTCAATGCGAGCCAAGGATCCAAATCACGCTCGAGAAGTCGAGCCCTGACGAGAGCACGAACTTTACCCTTCATAAATCTGAAGAAGCCAATTCTTCGTCTGAGCGTTTCGTTATAGAGATATAAAATTCGTCGTTTCTCACGTTTGCGATAAAAAAATGAGCAAATGCAACGACGCAAGCGTTGGGTATAGCCAGCGAGAAAAAGCATCGCCCATATGCCCAAATACGTTCCATAAATTTTTGCCAATACGTAATTTGGCAATTCTGTTGGACGTGGCAAACAGGCAATATTTGTTACGACCATTTTAATACGTTTTTTAACGTTGAAACCCTTGATAACGCTTCTGATTAAGGAAGCTATGACTCCAGTTCCACGAATGTCCAGATTCATGTCGTGATGTCCGGCCTGAAAAATTAAAAAAAAAATAAGAAAGTAAATCAATAAAAAAATTTCAACAAAATTTTCATCCCTCTTTTAATTTATTTACATTATTGAATTAACAAAAAATATATATTTCATGTTAAAAATAATCGTTGGACAAAATGGTTTTCATTTTATTTGAAATGAAAAATATACCTGAGTATATTCCAAATGAGCGTGTCTTCTGACTAAATCCAGAGTCTCGTAAAAAAGTCTGTCGAGAAGGACAAAAGTCGTTGCAGTTACCATTTCCAATATGAGCTTTACAGTCTGTCCAATGAGATTTGATCGTTCAATTTTTCCCGTACGAAAACCATAAGGATCGACAAATTTCGTCATCTCGATTTTTTTCAATGGCAAAAGTCTCGAGCTACCTCTTGCTTTTCTTCTTGCATCAATTTTACGAAAATAAGAAGTTACGTACTGATTATCGTACTCGATATCGGTCAGATAAGAGTCGTGATAGTTTTGGGCCCCGAGAATTATTTTAATAAATACAAAAGCGAGACAACGCTTTAAAAGGGTCATTACTGCATCGAAAAATTCCTTTCTCACATTGAAATCATGCAAAACAGCTTTAGCTGTATCGCTCGCTCCATGTATGTCTAAAATTACTGGAGCGCTTTTAATTTTGTACTGCATTTTCGCGTCTTTCAGGCTTTTGCCAAGTGCGTCTCGCGATTCTTCGTGATGAGAAAAAAAAAGGTAGAATTTTTTGTTTCTAATTAAAAATGAAATATAGCAAAATTGTATTTGAAAAAAAAGAAAAAAAAAAAAAGAAAAAAAACGGTTCACACGTACTTTTTAAACTGGCATATCCCTCGCCTATTCCAGAGTCAACTTTACCCTCGGGATCGCAGATGCTTCCACCACCGAGAGCCTGAACAATATTGCAGACAAAGGTCAATTTCATCGGCCAACAGAGAAGCCAAGCTGCGATCCATGAAACTGCCGAGTAACATTTGTCGTAAGCGTTACTGAACATATCTCTGAAATGATAAATTTCACGAGTCTTTATATACAAGTAAGAAAGAAAAATTAATTAACCCTCCGGTAGTCACGTGGGGTGTAAGGCAACCCCTATGATTAATTAAATTAATTAATTAATGAAAATCTTGCCTGCATTTTTGCGAACCTCTGCTGAGCTGTTCCTCGCATCTGGCTTCAATTTTTTCACGATACTTTGCCTCGTAAACGTCACCCTCGGATTCTGCATTATCCTCAGCTTTTTCCTTCTTTTCTCTCATCTCGTCGCTTCTCTTTGTATCGTCCTGGAGCGCATCGAGATAATCATTCTCCTCCCTCAATCGTCTCATCTCTTCCTCACCCTCGACCTCCTCGACAATCGGACTGGTGAGGTCTCTGACAGAGGCCAGCGTGTCCTTGACCTCGTTAGCGTCTGACTTCATTCCAAGCATTGCCTGAAAAAAAGTTGCAAAAAAAAAAAATTATTTATTCATCCGAGATTCTCTTCCTGACTCGTAATAAACATTTTTTTTTCTTCTCTATAAAGATTGTTATTATCCTGAAACGCGTCATCGTTTAGTGAGGAAAAAAAAAAAGGGAAAAAAAATTTACTTGGATGACAATTCTGTAGTGATTGCGCTGGCTTTTTTTTTTTTTTTTTTATGTGGTTAAGCGTGAACCAGTAGACCTTGTCAATTCTCTCGTGATATTTATACGCTACATATATCATCGCAACACGCGATCTAGGCCAGTACAGTCTCATCTCATAACTATTTTTTTTTTCTTCTTTTTTTTTTTTTCAAATTTTCCATGTTTTATTTATAAATGCAAAACACGCTCAATATTATTCCTTTTTTTCCTCTCATCTCACTTATTCACCATATTCATATTCAAGTCCTATCCGAGAGAAAATCCCGAGTAAATACTGTTTTTTTTTTTTTTTTTTCATCTCGTTTTTCAATTAATTGTTTCGCAATTTTCGCAATATGCTTCGACTTTGATCAAGTGCATGGGATATTTTCAGTCGAATGAATTTATTTAAAAAAAAATCGAGATTCTTTATTTTGGAAAAAAAAAAAATTTATATAAATAATTTAAATAATAATTATTATTCTGCCAGAAGAATCATTTTTATTGGTTTTTTTTTTTTTTTTTTTTTCAATGGAAGAGCGACTATTATTTAGACAGTTATTCTTTTGAAAATTACTCTTTAAGATACAAAAAAATAGAAATTTTAATTTATTTATTTTTTGCATAATAAAATTTCGTTCATATTTTTAAAGTTCCGAAGAATTTAAAAAAATTCATTTCATTTTTATGTGGAGGATTTAAAAAAAAAAAAAAATTATCGAATTGGCCTGGAATTGCCCATATATGCGGAATTGTGCACCTGTTGAAATGGCTTGAACATTAGATCGAAGCGTGTCTTGGTGAGATTGTACGTGAGCTGCGTCGTACACGCGAATGTTCTGACAACTTCTTTGCCGTTGTAAGTTAAATTGAATATTGGTCCAGCTATAACATAACCGAGGACCAATGCCTTGAGGACACTTCGTCCTGATCGTCCGAAGAATGCTGGTATCGTCAACAAACAGACGCACCTGACCTGTTTCCAAATAATTATAAAAAAAAAAACATTTGTTAATATTTTTATTAATTAAAAAAATTTATCAAAACTTTTATAATTTTTTACGAAGAATTTTGTCATTCGGTTGTAAAAAATTATATTAAAAATTAAAAAAATTATATTAAATGTCTCCTTAAAATATTTTACAAATTTATAATTATGGAGGTAAAAGAAGAAAAATATTTCAATACTCGTTTGATAATATTTTTGGCGAAAAAAAGCTTCTGAAATTTATTAAAAATTATAATTTTCTTTCATTTATTTTTATCATATTTTTTTTCGTTCTAAATAAATGATTTTTTTTCAATTTATGGAAAATTAATATTTACCTGTATAGACGAAGCGCAACCGATCGACAGCATTACAATCACCACAGCGCCGAGAGCGATACTCGTGTATGGATCGAATTGAAGATCGAGTATAATTGCGACGTAAAAAGAAATACCGAGTACAAAGCCAAGAAAAAATCCTACGGTTGCTCGCGTTTTTTTGTGCGTACCAATTGGATCGTAGCATAAATGAAACAACGTTGGACAATTTTTTAAATATGAGAGAAGAAAATTTTCACGATTGTGCTCGATTATACGACCAAATCGATTCATTCTCTCGAGTCCCGACATTGCGAAATTTGCCAAATAATTATTTAATGGGCCAATTTATTTTTGACGAGAGACGATTTTTTCTGACAGTTTCAAAATGACAGAAATCATTCAATTGTCGATTTTCCGTTTTTTTTTACCCATGACAATGTTTTGTTTTGAGGGATAATAAAAAAAAAATGACATTTCAAAAAAAAATCAGGAATATTCGAATTTTTCGAATAAATTTTTCATCCCCCCAATAAAATACTTTTCGTCTATCATGAATTAATATTCATGTAACAGAAAATCGTCTAAACTCGAGTATCTGTCTAGATTATTATTTGGCTGATGATGAAAAAAAAAAGTCTCCATCCTCCAAATAGTTATGTCATCGAATTTATGACGAAATGTATTAGCATTGGAGTAATAATGACTCGTTTCTTTTTTTTTTCAATGCTCGAGCAAAAAAAAAAAAAAAATCGTTGGTAAATTTGCGAATGTATATTCGATATAAACGAAATATCACATATTAATATATTTAACGATTTATTCATGCCTTTCGGTATTTCATTTTATATAGTATTTTTTTTTTGTTTTTTTTTTTTTTTTTCATTCTTTTTTATGCATAGAAAATAACATTTTTTTTTTAAATATTAAAAACAAAAAATCTTGCACTGACGGGTCCGTCCAAATGTATAGTTTCTCGGTTGTAATTGAGTCATCGGGATTTAGTTTCGTTCTTGTACCTCAAACTTTGATGCCAATTTCAGAGGCTTTGCCTTCCCATTTGGACCTGTATTTCTTGTCGGGGTCGTATTTGTCGGCAAGTTCCTTCCATAATTCGGGCTTCTTGTCGACGAGGAAACGAATCATTTTCTGTGCTCCGGCCTTTTGTTTATCGTTACATTTCTGGCAACCGGTCTCGATCGCGTCAGGAAGTACAGCTGAGGAATTAAAAAAAAAAAAAAAAACATGAAATTAATTCAAATTCGTCTTGAGAAAAAAAATGTTACGCACATTTTAAAATTTTACATTGAAATTTGAATTTCTTCTGGAAAAAATAAATAAATAAAAAATCTTTGCTGGAATATCGTATTAAATATTTTCCAAGAGATTTATGAGACTGATTCATAGCAAAACTTTTAGTGAGTATAATCGGTGACAATTGAGAAAAATCATGAATTTTTTTTAATCAATATTTTTAAATCCTTGAATCCTTTTTTGTATGAGATTTGAATTAATTGTAAACAAACTATTTTTTTTATTAATTAAATATTAACGTAGCAATAATTTAATTATTTTTGACATAGCAATAATTTAATTATTTTTCACGTAGCAATAATTTAATTATTTCTCACGTAGCAATAATTTAATTATTTTTCACGTAGCAATAATTTAATTATTTTTCACGTAGCAATAATTTAATTATTTCTCACGTAGCAATAATTTAATTATTTTTCACGCAGCAATAATTTAATTATTTTTCACGTAGCAATAATTTAATTATTTTTCACGTAAAAATAATTTAATTATTTTTCACGTAGCAATAATTTAATTATTTTTCACGTAGCAATAATTTAATTATTTTTCCCATAGCAATAATTTAATTATTTTTCACGTAGCAATAATTTAATTATTTTTCACGTAGCAATAATTTAATTATTTTTCACGTAGAGCAATAATTTAATTATTTTTCACGTAGCAATAATTTAATTATTTTTCCCATAGCAATAATTTAATTATTTTTCACGTAGAGCAATAATTTAATTATTTTTCACGTAGCAATAATTTAATTATTTTTCACGTAGAGCAATAATTTAATTATTTTTCACGTAGCAATAATTTAATTATTTTTCCCATAGCAATAATTTAATTATTTTTCACGTAGCAATAATTTTTTTATCAAACGTACTAATGATTTTTTAATGATTTTTACTAACATTTCAGTTCTTTGCCATCTGGAGTACAATTGCCCTTGTCCAACAAGCAGTTGACGTAGTTCTTAAGGAGACGTTCGCTTTTCAAGATATCATCAAGATCGATGTCGTCGTACTTGGTCGTGTATTGGGGTGTAGTGGTCGCTGATGCAGCTGCAATCGCCACCGCGACGAAAACTAGTACGGAAAGCTTCATGTCTAAAAGAAATAAAAAAACAATTAAACAAAAAAATATATATACTAAAAATGAAAAAAAAAAAAAAACAAAAAAAAGTTTCATTTACAGTGGAATTTTACGTACGATTAACTCTGAGAAGAAAAGAAGAAAAAAAAAAGGCTTCTCACCTGGGATGCAATAAGTCGTGTCGAGTTGCTTGCGCAGTTCTCTGGTCCTTCGTTCTCAAGAGTTCTGCTTTTATAGGCGAGAAGTGCACGAGGAACGATTACGCAAATGTCGTTCTCTCGCAAGAAGTGGAGGAGGAGAAAAAAAAAGAAATAGATGGAGAGAGAGAGAGAGAGAAAACTTGTATTAACGAGGTGGGCAATGCACCGATTGCTTCTCACACTGCAAATGGTCCAACTTACGACCCCCACCTTCACCTTTGATTCTTTGGATTCATCACGCGTATGCTCTCCAGGTAAATCCTGAAAATAACATCATAACGAATCTACGACACGTATGATTCATATCTTTGTATATATTTATCTCGTATATGCAATTTCCAAAGCCTATATCACTTGCCTATGCACTTGACATCGAGAGATGACGACAATGAGGCTGGATGATTTTTTTTTGTTTGTTTTTTTGTATTCTCGTCACGATTCTCCTCGAAGCTCAACCCGCGCAGGAAATAAATCTCGAAATGTTTCTACTTGGTAAATAATAATAGACTTTGTAATAATCGTTTATGCTCAGAAATTATTTTTATAATGGATCTGACCCATTTTCGGACATTCCTAAATCATCAACGAGCACTTTATTTTTGCAAAACAATTTTTTTTTTCAATGAGATTTTGCGTTTGGTACGTAATTTATTGAGATAGTAGAGAGAGTGAGAGAGCGAGTTGGCCAAAATTATATTTCGATCGAAAAAATCGAAATATATATTTTGCTTAATATTTTAAAGCGCAATGGCTGTCTAAAATAATATAATGTTAATGGTCAATTAATATTTCAATACTCGATTGATCCACAATTAATATTTCAATGCTCGAAAGTTCCATGATTAATATTTCAATACTCGAACGATCCATGATTTATATTTCAATACTCGAACGACCCATGATTAATATTTCAATGCTCGAATCGTCAATATTACAATAAATCAAATAATTGAATTTGAAAAAAAAAAACGACATTAGGAATACTCTAGTATTTTAATTAATTTTCTGTTTCATACAAAAGTCACATTTTTTTTTTTTCATTTATCATTCAGATTGGATATAATGTCTACAACGATTTTTTCAATTTTTCTAAACAAAATATAATTTTAGCCAACTCTGAGAAAAAAAAAAATCATCAAATGTTTACGATGAAAAGGAAAATATCGTTAGTTTGATCTCTTCCTCTGTTAAACCCTTAAAAATCTTATCACGTTATGTTGTGTAGTCGCAATAGTCGTTTCGTCTCGTTAATTACCCCGTATCCGTAATTTAATTACACGTCCTCGATAGCCACGAGCGGAAAGTAGTCGCGACGAGGAGTTCGCGCATCGCCGCTATCGCTTCTCGTAATTGATGGGACATAAAAGAACAAAAGAAACAAGAAATCAAATTGAAAAAGCGTCTCTACCTATTCAATGAAACATTTTTTTTTTCTTTTTTTAATTATTATAATTGGATAATTCAATGCACGAAGAATCGAAAACAAGTTTTGACCCTTAATCTCCGCGGAGCTGTTTTCATTCATAGATTCAACAAGCTCGAATAATAAAAAAAGTTTGTAGAAATTGTAAATTTTTTCTTTTCTCATCTTGGCAAAGATTTATTTTTATATCGTCGAAATGAAAATTTTGACGGTTAATATTTTATTAAATTGCCAATAAGTATATTCCGTTTAATAATTTTTTATTTTTTTTCACCTACATCGATCGTCTGTCGATATGTTCGAGGTTGAAAAATATCTGCTAAGAACCCTCAGTGATCTCTCGCTCGGATGATTCACAAAAGTCTCCTTCCGCATTTCGAACTCGCTTGATCTTTGCCTATGTTTGTTTTTTCTTTTTCTTCTTTTTTTTTGTTGCCTATTCTAGCCACGCCAAATCGTTAATCATTCTCTCGTATGATATTTTGCTCGTGGAAAAATACAGGAAATAATTTTGAAAAATGTACAAAAATTTTAGTGTCAAATCAATATCGAAATGATTGATTTTTTTTTACATTTCAAATTTTTGAAAATAATCGGGCGCATTTGAAGAAAAGAAATTATTGTAAATCAATAATTGAATAATAAAATTATTGTCGGTTTTGAATTTGAATTTCCTCTCAATCAATTTTTTTTCTACACTTTTCCCATAATCACGAAATGTTTTTTTTTAAGAAATTAATATTAACTTTGTAGTTAAATCAATGTCGAGCTGAATGATTTTTTCTTCGTTTGTTTAATAAACGGGAGCATTTTTATAAAATGAATTATTCTAATTCAATAAAATTAATATTTAATATTCTCGTTCGTATAAAAAAAAAATATATATAAGAAAAAAAAATTCTTATAAATTTTGCCAGACGATGAGAATTTCTCAAACGTATAATTTTCATTGAAAATTATAGATTTTCCTTCCAAGCAATAAGCAGAGTTGTTAGTTGAATTATATATTATTATTTTGTATCAATTTTTTTCTTCTTCACTCCCACGATCGTCGATGTGATTTTTGCTGAATAAAATTGTCGTCTCGTTGGCTCGTGTCACGTATCACAACGAGATAATTTCACGAGATGAAATAAAGAGTCGTTGGAATTATGAGATTTTTCCAATATAGCATGTTGTGCGTGTCAAGGTGGAGGCCGACGAGTATTTTTTTTTTTTCCCTCCTCGCTCCTGGAACTGCCATGACGTCCCTCGATGCCATTCCGAGGGCAAAGTTTGCCCAACTGCAGCAGCATATAGCAGGACGAGGCTGTTGGACAAAAGTAAAAAAAAAAGACGTAAATAATATTAAAAAAAAAAAAAAAAAACGACGCATAAAAAAGAAAAAGAAAAAATGATTCAACAAGAAGAATGAGCGAGACATTATGCAATTTATTGTGCGTACGCTCAGGGCGTACAAATTTTACTTTTTTTTTATTCCTATTTTGTTTTTTCTTTCTTTTTTTCCTTTTTTTTTTATCCACAAAAAATCCTTGAAATTTTACCAACACATCCCACTTATATATAGAGAATATTTGAGTGAGAGAGTCGGTGAGAGAATTATATTTTTGCATGCTGAATAAATCTCGATAAATATGCGATAGTCGTGCACAAAAAATGCTTCAAATTTATTTCGGAAGATTTCAAAAAACGAAAAAAAAAAAAAAAAAAAAACGATCAAGTACACGATTTCCTTTCATTTCAAATTTCCTCGTCTCTATCAGGAAATCGTGTGAGACCATTTTGTAGTCACTATTTTTTTTATTACAATTCACAATTTGTAATTTTTTTTTATTTATCACCCTAAAATGTTTTTTTTTCTCTCTTTTTATTTCTTCGTTTGCTATACTTTAGAGCGTAATTATCAGGTACCCATGTCCCATCACGAAAAAAAAAAAAAAACGTATTTATTCGTGATTTCGAACAAACTCTTCTTGTTTTTTTTTTTTTTTTTTTATACTCTAACAAATCAGCTATACGAACCGAACAATTTTTTACTGACGTCTTCGTATTTTAATATTCTCGTATTAGAACTAATCAAGCGCTTGAAAAACGGGGAAAAAAAAAACTATCGTTACTTTTTCGCAAAAACATCCCACATACATCGTGAAACAAAAAAAAAATTGTTTTCATCGATTGAATCTTCGATCTTTCATTTTGTTCGATGAGGAAGAGCGTAAAGAAATTTTCGCTTTTTTTTTGTTTAAAGTAAATCGACGCGATGAATAAAATGAAAGGGGAGCGGAAACTTTCGATCGATTCTTTTTTTTATTACCTTTTACGCCAACCTCAAAATTTCACCTAAATTATATTTGACTAATCTACTTAAATATTATCTCACAATATTATGTATAAATATTTACAGTACTCGGATCATTGAGTACAAAGTATTATTTATTCTCTCTGTACTCGAAAATCCGGCAAACTATTACAAATGTCTCATGATTAAGCACAAACAATTATTCCTCACTGATTCGTTTGTTTTTTTTTTTTTTTTTAAATTTTCGTACGAATAACGATAAGTTTCGCGCACGAAACTTTTTTCTATCTAGTTTACATGCCGATTTAATTCGAGTAAGCGTTAGGGCTTTCGGGGCGTTCAATTTTTTTTTTCTTTTTTTTTTATGGACGTAGTGAAAAAATAGTCGCCCTTTTTCGGCCGTTATCACTTTAAAGTGCAGCCCATAATTTTTTTTTACCTTTTCGTATCGTCTACATGCGATTTAGATGAGAGAGAGAGAATTAAAGAGGCGAAAATTGCTCGCGTGTGATGGGAAAAGTTAATTTTAGAAATATATATATATATATATATATATATATGTTTCTAAAATTATTTATATATATATATATATATACAGGGTGATTCGGGACTGCCCCTTTTCCTGATATGGGCATATACGGGATAAAAAACGAAAATTTTTGGCATTATTTTTTTTGAAATCGGCTGCGTCGTTTTCGAGTTATAGCCGATCGAAGTTGGCCAATCGGATGGCCGCTTTAGCCGCAGCGACGTCACTGGTTATAATCTATGAGAATGGAGCGTTCGGGTATCTTCGGAATCACACTGCCGCCTGCAGTACATGTTACCCGTTGCTATTGGAGATGAGTGAATCGAGACACGATGAAAATGACATTTCAGAGATGACGGATTATTTCAAGATGACGTTACTTTTTCGCATATGCACATGTAGTCAAACTATTATTTTTCTCAAGGTTAAATTCTTCTATGGATGGCATCGTAGCTGAACAATGATTGAAAAATAAAAAAATCAAATAAAATAATTTTCTCAAATAATTCTCATAAGAGAACAATGGGGCTTATGTGGTAGTGGGGATTGACGGTTCACGCGTCACAAAGCCATCCACGCATACCGTCAAACGTCGCTTGGACGTAGCAGTTGGCCAAACGCGGGCAAGAGTGAAGAACGCGCGCCACCGATTGATGGCGGGAGTATATCACTCGTAATGTCAAATGCAAACGAGTGCTAGACTCTCATTACGAAAGCTATTTTTATCCTTGATTAAATTGAGATTTTAAAGAACCAATTTTTTTTTTAAATAAAAAACTTGTCATTTTTACAGTTTTTCTTTATTTTCATTTTTCATTCGTAAAAAATTACGTAAAAATAACTATCATCGAAATCATGGAAATTTCGTCTGAATTTTGTCTAATCTAATGTATGTAAGAAATGTCTCTAGTCAGAGCTTTCTCGTGTACAGCCCACATTAAAAATCATTTTTTTCAGCATCTTGATGGTCATGTGACTAGCAGATGTGATCTTGACGTGGGTTACACAGCCGTTAAATTTCCACCCTCAAAATCTTGAATTTTTCAATCATATCAGTTTTTCAACTGATATGATTGAAAAATTGCGTTTCATGCTTCTAACCCACGACAAAAATATTTTTTTTTTTATACTTTCATGATCGACTAATAAGGGGGCACCACGTTTAGCGTGGGTTTGATACCTGATAATGAGCAATGATCGAAATATTATTATTTTATCGGATAAATGAAGCTTTTAATAAAATTACGCCGGAGATGCTCGATCGCGTGATAGAAAATTTTGTACGCCGGGTCCGACTTTGCTTGGAAATAGGAGGTGGACACATTTTTTTTGGGAAGTTAATTTTTAGTTTAAGTTATAGAAATGGAATATCTGTACAAGTAATGCTACAAGCATATTCCAAGTTTCGCCTCATTGTCGATAAAATAATAATATTTCGATCATTGCTCATTATCAGGTATCAAACCCACGCTAAACGTGGTGCCCCCTTATTAGTCGATCATGAAAGTATAAAAAAAAATATTTTTGTCGTGGGTTAGAAGCATGAAACGCAATTTTTCAATCATATCAGTTGAAAAACTGATATGATTGAAAAATTCAAGATTTTGAGGGTGGAAATTTAACGGCTGTGTAACCCACGTCAAGATCACATCTGCTAGTCACATGACCATCAAGATGCTGAAAAAAATGATTTTTAATGTGGGCTGTACACGAGAAAGCTCTGACTAGAGACATTTCTTACATACATTAGATTAGACAAAATTCAGACGAAATTTCCATGATTTCGATGATAGTTATTTTTACGTAATTTTTTACGAATGAAAAATGAAAATAAAGAAAAACTGTAAAAATGACAAGTTTTTTATTTTAAAAAAAAATTGGTTCTTTAAAATTTCAATTTAATCAAGGATAAAAATAGCTTTCGTAATGAGAGTCTAGCACTCGTTTGCATTTGACATTACGAGTGATATACTCCCGCCATCTATCGGTGGCGCGCGTTCTTCACTCCTGCCCGCGTTTGGCCAACTGCTACGTCCAATAGACGTTTGACGGTATGCGTGGATGGCTTTGTGACGCGTGAACCGTCAATCCCCACTACCACATAAGCCCCATTGTTCTCTTATGAGAATTATTTGAGAAAATTATTTTATTTGTTTTTTTTATTTTTCAATCATTGTTCAGCTACGATGCCATCCATAGAAGAATTTAACCTTGAGGAAAATAATAGTTTGACTACATGTGCATGTGCGAAAAAGTAACGTCATCTTGAAATAATCCGTCATCTCTGAAATGTCATTTTCATCGTGTCTCGATTCACTCATCTCCAATAGCAACGGGTAACATGTACTGCAGGCGGCAGTGTGATTCCGAAGATACCCGAACGCTCCATTCTCATAGATTATAACCAGTGACGTCACTGCGGCTAAAGCGGCCATCCGATTGGCCAACTTCGATCGGCTATAACTCGAAAACGACGCAGCCGATTTCAAAAAAAATAATGCCAAAAATTTTCGTTTTTTATCCCGTATATGCCCATATCAGGAAAAGGGGCAGTCCCGAATCACCCTGTATATATGTATAATAATGCATCATTTCATAATTAATCTTTTCGTTTCTGATCATTTTTGTTCTTTTTTTGCTATAAAAACAGAATTTTCAAATTCTCAACCATAAATTTTGTCTCTCTGTTTTTTTTTTCTTTTGTTAACGCTAAGAAAGGTATGAAAGATTTTCTCACTACAATGATACTATATTGATTATTGGATCGAGTCTTATTCATAATCGGTGGTTGCATTATCGTTTCAGCAAAGTCCTGATTGTGAGAAAAAAAAAAAAAAAAATGACATTGAAGATTTCGACTCTAAGATAAATTTCCATTTGGGCTTGAAAAAAATCAGTGACGGAGGACCGCGTGTTCCTGCCATTGGCCTCGTGTACAAAAGCATAATTTTTCAATGCCTAAGAAAAAATAAAATAAAAAATAAACTTTGATGAATGAATTTTACAGTTAAATGGAAGTTTGAGCGTTGGGCGGGGAAAAAAAATGAAAAAATAATTTGCTAATTTACTCGCATTTTTCTTTACCAAGAACTTAGAAATTTCGATCTTACGGCAGAGAAGAAATCGCTCTAGATTTTGTTTTATCAGACACGTCGAGACAAAAAAAAAAAAAAAAATCGCCAATTTGTGATGTAACGTTTTTCTCCGTTTTTTGTTTCTTTCTTTACCTACGAGGTATTTTGCCGTTCAAATTGGGCTTGACCGCTTGAAAAAAATAAAAATAAAAAATTGAATTAACTCGCTATAAATTAATTGATGAGACGCAAGAAGAGAGCTGAACGATGAACGCCGTGCTGAGATGGAACGAACGATCAGTTGGCTGTTATGAGTCCATTTGCTACGAGATAATGAAGAATCCTGATCTCTGGCTCCGACTGAGGTACAACGTTGGCTCTTCTATTGCCATTTAGGTATTCCTGCAATAATTTAACAATTTCTCTCATTTACAATTGTTATTAATTAAAAAAAAAAAAACAGAAACAATTTACATGAAATTAATTTGTAAATTAAATTTTTCATTAAATACATTTTATAAATGATAAATAAAAAATGGGCTATAAAAATCAAATTAATTATAAATTTAATTTTCATTAAATAAATAAATATTTCGAAAGAAATTTTATCCTAATAGTAAAAAGTATTCATACTTGTAAAAGTAGAGTTTTTTGAGTCAAATACTGTGTCGGTTTAAGATCGAGCTGTAGGCACAAAGATTTTTCTTGCTTGCTCAAAAGATGCGAAGCAGCCTCAATTTCAATGTCTCTCTTGTCCGTATCACCCAACGCAACGTTTGATCTTGTCGATGTAGCTGTAGCTGCATTATTATTATTATTGCTGTTGTTGTTGTTGTTGTTGTTGTTTTTATTCAGAGAAGAGAATTGATTGTTTGGATTTGTATTATTTTCAATATCAAATGAGTGATTAGCTTGAATCGTCCGACTGTGATTGGCTTGATTGACTGTTGATGTGCTGCTGCTGACTGATTCGACCTTTGACATGTACTTTCGGTCTGTGGAAGCGTAACTTTTTTCTTCTTCTCTGAAAAACATCACATCACACAGCATATCACCATTTTCCTAAAATTAATCGTCGATAGAATTTTTTTGTTCCTTTTTTATTCCCATTTTTTTTTTTTTTTACTTCTTTCACATTAGAGGGAATGAAATTTATGAATAAAAATAGAGAAAAAAAATTACAAGGAGCCTTTTGTTTCGAAAGTGTATATAAAGAGATACCGTGAAGGCTCGTAGCGGGTATGTAAATGATTGACTGATTTTGAGTATGAGAGTTTAATTAGAGGATTTAAAAAGAGTAAATAAAGAGATACTGTCACGGCTCGTAGAGGGTATGTAAATGATGGACTGATTTTGAGTATGAGAGTTTAATAAGAAAGAATAATTAGAGGATTTGAAAAGTGTAAATAAAGAGTACTGTGCCGGCTCGTAGCGGGTATGTAAATGATAGACTGATTTTGAGTATGAGAGTTTAACAAGAAAGTTTAATTAGAGGATTTGACGTTTGTAGGAGAAGAGCTGGGGAGTTGATTGTGTGAATGTTGGAGATGAACTGGTGCGTCTTGCGACGGTCTTCGGGATCGAGAGCAAAGAGGCCCATCGTTCTACGATGTGCTGGAGGGGATGATGGTGTTGCTACGCGTAACGGATGCTGGGCGCAGCATGCTCGTAGAGCATGCTGGGTCCATCGAGGACCGTGGGATCGAGTTCGTAAGCGCGGAAAGTGCTGACGGACTCGCGATTAACCAGAAGTCTGATTAGGATTAAGGTAGTATAAGTGAGGGATAGAATGTCGCGCATGAGAGTCCATATTGGATTTGCAAATTTAAGGTGTATGTGAATTTCGGGCTGTTACAGTACATCGAGCAACTTGCCCAAGTAATGAATTTGATTTATTTCCATTCACCAAATGAGCTGTAAATATAATAGAATTTGGAGAAGTGGATTTGAGAATTTAAGGTGTATGTGAATTTCGGGCCATTACAGTACATCGAGCAACTTGCCCAACTAATGAATTTGATTTATTTCCATTCACCAAATGAGCTGTAAATATAATAGAATTTGGAGAAGTGGATTTAAGAATTTAAGGTGTATGTGAATTTCGGGCCATTACAGTACATCGAGCAACTTGCCCAACTAATGAATTTGATTTATTTCCATTCACCAAATGAGCTGTAAATATAATAGAATTTGGAGAAGTGGATTTGAGAATTTAAGGTGTATGTGATTGTTGGGCTGTTACAGTACATCGAGCAACTTGCCCAAGTAATGAATTTGATTTATTTCCATTCACCAAATGAGCTGTAAATAAAATAGAGTTTGGAAAAGTGGAAAATCCAATAGAAGATATGAGAAAATAATTTTGAGTAAAATAAAAATTAAACGTGGATATTTATTGATTGCAAAGAGGAAAAAAATTGAGATTAAAATTTTTTTCGTTTTCAATTCTTACCTTCTTTTTGAGGTGTGGCGGTGTATTGGCGTGGACGGCCCACTGCTGCCCTAAGTGAAATGCAAACTGATACAATCTGTTCACAAACGCCTGGCAACACGCACGACAAACAATGGAATTAGTCAAGAGGCAACGAAAATTCGTCGATATTCCGATAAAATAAATAAAAATCATCTGTAATTCCGTTTTTTAAGATTGAGGAAATTTAAACGAGGCTCGAATTTGTAGCCGTAAACTTAATTCACGAGTTTAACGAAAAATTCGATAATATTTTGGTAAAAATTATTGTAAAAATCGTGTTGCTCGTATTTTATATATAATTTTTTTCATTAATGGAAAATTATATTAAAATATTTGTTTTTTTTTCCACATTTATCCGCGGTACGAAATACTTACAGATTTTTTCTCTGTCCAATGATCCGTTGTCTCGTTTTGTCCCTGTGTTTGTACCATAACTTGCTCGAAATGTGCGCATTCCTCGTGTCTCGTAATTCCATTATCACGATAACGATATAGCTCGGATAATCGTAATCTGAGCTCACGTTCTCTCTCAAGATTCACGAGAAACTGTTCGTACTCTTGGGCAGTGTAAAATTGCGCAAATACGCGCATTCTTTCTCGAAAATCTCTGGAAAAAATATTTCAATTTACTACAATCTCAATGGAAGAAAAAAAAAACATTCTATTATCACACAATAATTAATGAATAATAAAACAATTAACAATAAAATATAAATTTTATCATATGGAAAAAATATAATTAAATTTTTTTTTATTACTTTTCCTCTTTTGTCTGTTTTTTCTTCACTCCTTTGTCCTTTCGCGATGATGCAAAAAAGTACGATACGAGTTGATAATCGCGCACTACGCGTTTTCTTCTCGCTCTTTCCCGCAGATTGTTCGTGTACATATCGACCTGGGCGAGTTTCAGCGCTATATCGAGATCGTCGTCCTCGGCGGGATTTAAAAATAGCGAGGACACTAATGACTCGGCCTCGTGATTGTAATCCTTGAATCAAACAAATTTTATTCATACTAATTAATGACTAAATTATGAGAAAAAAAATATCAAAGTGTAATAAAAAAATTTCTTTTCAAGAGAAGATTTTCGTACTAAATTCGAATCATAAAAAAACAAAAATTATCATTTCTCCCCTTATGAAAATTGTAGTGCCAAAATATTTTGATATTTTTTTTCGAAAAAATGTTATCCATAAAGAAATATAAAAATAGTAAAAGTCTAAATTGAGTCTTGATAGACAAATTTATGAAAAATTGTATAAATATTTTTTTTTCCTATTTAATTTTTTTTTTAAAGATAAAATTTTTATTTACCCGTTCGAAATCGTCACGTTGCGGCATGTAACCAAGTTCAGCGGCTTCCTCGGGTGTAATATCCAACGGAGGAAGACGCGATGTAAGGTCGGGCGAAAGTGGCCCATGATCGGAGCTCGTCTGATCGGTAAGATTTGGTTTGTAACTTTCCGTTGGGGGCCACGTGTGTTTACCGATATTGCCATCCAAATACCTGACGATATACTCCTCTTTCGCCTCTGTGAATAAAAAAATAAAACAATAAATATGAAAAAGTTTTCAACGATTGGGGGAAAGAAAAAAAATTCTTTACCTTCGGGAGTTCGTTCCTCGATATGTTTACTGATATCCTCCCAGTTCCCAAAGCCAAATTGTTCGATCGCATCAAGCAATCTGAGATGCTCTCTGGCTGTCCAATTTCCTCGGCCATTGAATATACTAATGGTGCCAGAATCCTATCGAATATAAAATTTTAACAATCAATCCCAAACGTTCTTTCAGTTTTAATTTTATCGTCAAATGGCTGAATAGTGAAAACTTACCATAAATTGATACGGATGGTCATTTTTGTGTTGGCCAATTTCTGCACCAGCCGAGAAACACTGTCGATTTGATTGAATCGATTATTAATTATTGAAAATGTCAAAATTCTTGTATTCAGCGACTCAAAATCTTTCATAAAATTATTTTTCGAACAAAAAATTCAAACTTGACAATGAGATCCACGAAAAACCAAAACTACAGAATCGTTATACACAGTTTGTGGTTCTGTTCGTTTGTCGGAAAGATCAACCGTTTAGGAGAATTTTGGTACACAGTTTTTGTTACCGAGAGAGGGGTAGCACATCGCCTTAAGGTAATGTTAAATTCTTATCTCGACATTCTCCCCACCCCAAATTTGACAATAACTTTATCGATGCTGCTTTGAGAATCTTGCGAGAAGCAAAATCTTCAAAACTAACAATCCCAAGTTTATAAGATTTTGATCTTTCCCAAAATTTCAATGCAACTGTGAATAAAAAATGGATTACAGTTTTGATTACCGACCGAACGAGGCTACATTCGAGTTCAATAGGCAGCGAGTGGGTAGTTTTACTCAAACTGTGAGAATAGACAAAAGGAAAAAAGAAAAAGATTGCAAAATTTTACTCTTTACCGAAATCTCGGCAGTGTGCGATTGTTAAAAAAAAAAAAAAAAAAAAAAAGAGCGTTCAACACATGGCACAATAATTTTTGCTAAAAACAAAATCTTAAAAACTGTAGAATCAAAGTTGTTAAAATTTTTCTTTTTCCCAAAATACTATAACATTGAAAAAATTGAATTACAGTTTTTTATTACCGACCGAGCAGGAACTTACTTAGAGTGAATCAGAAAGAGGGTAGTTTTATTCAAGTTTCAATGACCCGAAAAAAAAATAAAAAAAAAACATCAAATAGATGATCCAAAACAAACGGTACGATAATTGTGGGTGGGGGAAATTTTCACAAAGGTCACGTGATATATGCTCGCGAAAGGTTTTGCATATGGCCGATAAAACACGAGGATTTATCTCTTTACTGACCTGCAAGCACAGATCAAAATCTTGGCACTCGACGCATTTGACACGAAGACCAGTTATGTCCTCTTGGCAATAAGTACAGTTGTACTTAGCGTATAAATCTGCAACAAACGTCCCGACGACCTCAGTCTCGTCGCTCGTGATTTTCATGATGATGATGATGATGATGATGATGAGGAGGAAGAATTTTTGCACGACGCGCTTATGACGCGATAAAAAAAATATGGCCTTCGTTCCGTCGTAAATACGCACCCGCCATTATCGTCCTGCCCAAATGTTCTTCCACAACTATCGGGTGTCGGGTGATGACGTCACCGCATTGCACCGTTTTACTTTAGTCGAGGAAACATTGTCCCGTGAAACACGAAAATAATGAATATTATCCGAAAAAATATGAGGAATATCCCAAAAATGACAATAGATCCATCACGATCCTCTGTTTACCTCGTAAATATCAATTAATGATAATTCTATGAGTTGAAAAATATGTTGTTTACGAGTCTGGCGTCGAGTTTAAATTGCGCATGCGCCGTGCATTGTGGTCTGTAGCTTCGTTGAGTTGACGCAGTGTGGCGCTTCACACTCTTCTTTGGCAATTGGCGCAAGGCTGGCCAACCTTACAGACGCCAATGTGCGCGAAACGGACGTTCACGAGAATGTGTATAAACTTGCAGAGAGAGAATCGAGTTTTGTTTGTAACGGTTTCCGGAAAAATGTTCGAATTTTATTGTGCCTACGATCGTTTGCCTCGTATCTTTAGACTGTTCGTATAATATGATATTTGACTTATCGAATTCTTCTTGTTTGTTATATTTATATGAAAAAACCGACACGCGGGTTATACAATTATGCGCGAGTGAAATTATGAAACTTTTGCATGTCGTACGCGCTAGATGAAGCTTTTTTTACGACCGATGTTTACTTCCGGTTACCGAGGCGAAATTTTTCATTTTTCTTTTCTTTTTTTCGCGACAATTGAACGATCAAATCGTTGACACGAATGAGCTGAGAAAAATTACACACAATATCGTCTACTCGGGAATTACGCGCTCGGGATAGAGAAAAATGTCCGCCATTCGAATTTTTTCACGCCGCCATGTTAAAAATCTGTTGTCGTTGCCGGAAAAATCGACACCGATGAGAAATACTTCAAGTCTACATTCAAAGCAGCTAAATAAAGTAAAAACAATGCAGGCTGCGATGCAGGTATGCCATTTAACCATTAATTAACCTTTTATATGACATTTCGATATTTTATTCTCGTATTTTACACGTGGAATAAAAATTTTACGTTGTCTATTCTCAGTGTGAAGATGATTTGCCGGTTTATTTGAAGAGAGGAACTCGTGACAGAATATTGTTTGGATTGAGTTCAATTCTTTTAATCATCGGAGGCATCAATTGCCTTTTATTTGCCATTAGACGGGCAAAAATATAATTTGTTATAAATTTCAATTTTTTTTTTGAGACCACAATGTTGATTTTAATCATTAAAATCTAATAAATTAATGCAATGACGAAATTTCATCTCGGTAGTAGTAATTTTTTCTCTCACAGAGGACATTTTTATTTTTAGAATAAACAAAGAAGCTAAATTTTTCCAACTACAGTCAAACAAGCATTTAAAAATGGCAATTTTATAAAAATTTTCAATACTGTAGTCAAAAATGTCACTAGAATTCAAATATAAGTGAAAAGCAAGTGGAGGGGCAAAAAAGGCGGGAAATTTAAAATTGCCCATAATTTCAATTTTTTTAAATTGTTTATGGCACGAAATTTGCATAGCTTTGATTAAATAATAACAATGATATTCATTGAGATTTGTTGCTTTTCATAATTTTTACGAATTCCCCAAAAAGTTCAGTTACGAAATGGCTTCTTTGATTTCATTGTACCGATTAAATATTAAAATTGCGTAAAAAAATTAACCAGATAATTAACCAAATTCGTCATTAATCAGGTAAAGATTACAATTAAGGCTCGATTAATTTTTAGTAGAAAAAATTCGTGCAATTTTGTAAAAGAGTTCGTAAATTTACGTGGGAAAAATACAAAATGCCATTTCTTGTTAAACAATAATTGTTAATATTTTTCTTTTTACTTTTCACATACATTGCATTACACTCGGTATGATAAAAGTTCCAATAATAATAATAGTACGATAGATTTGGGAAGATAATTGTTAAGGCACTTTCAAGGTAACTTGATAAAAATTACCAAACAATTCGGAAGCAAAGAATTTCCTTTTGGCGAATTTTTATATTCTTTTCTCTCTCTCTCTCTTTCTTTCTCTCTCTCTCTCTCTTGTTCAAGATATCTAATTGATAGGTTTTTTTTACGATTACCAAGACGGAATAGATAATGTAATGAATCTAAATGCAAAATTATAGTCAGGCAAATATCTAATTTTTGATACTTTTGCACTTTTTTTTTGTTATTTGTATGGCAACGCCGAATGGATGCTGCGATTAAAAATTTCCAACGAAAAGTTAAATCGATAAAAATAATAAACAAAGTAACAGTCGATTAATGCAAAAAGAGAATAAGAGTGAGAGAAAAAAAATATCATTCAAATATTTGTACTGCTCGCAGTGTCTTTTCGCCCATGACTATTTTTTTCCTCATAAAATTTCTCCTCCTTGACAATATTTTCTCTCGCAGTATCGATCGTTGGTTTATTTAAAATTTTATCATTTGCCTGAATTCGCGAATTTCTAGAATCGATTTTTGATCTCGTTTTTTTCACAAGATTCACATATTTTCCATTCGTTGTTTTAGTTTCTTTAAATATTTCACTATTTGGCAATTCTTCGTTGATGGTGAAAAAATTAATTCTTTCTTTGCGTCGTTGGACGAGATTTTTCAGAGCTTCGCTGAAACGCACGAGTGTCTCGGAAATTGGTCGTTCCTCAAATTTACTCGCGATCTCGTCAAACTGATCGTCCTCGCTTGACGAAAATTCATTTTTCAAAACTTTGAACTGTTCGATTATGTCCTTAAGACTTTTTTTTGCATCATTCAGAATCACAGGATCCTGATTTTCGATAATAAATTTGTCCATTTCGTTGATATTTTCCTCGAGCGATGCTGCACCAATTTCACTCTCTCGCGAAACATCCTCGATCTCACTCGAGCTCCATTTTTTCAATCCTATCGGATCCTCGGCAATGAGATCCTTCTCAAATTCACGAAATTGATTTATTATGTTTCTTATGCTCTCCTTGACATTCGAAACTTTTTGTTCGTTAATTTTTTTCTCATTTTGTGATAAAAATCGATCAACCTCGATTATTCGCTTATCCGGCAAATTTTTTGACTTTTTCGCGTTTTCGAGCTTTTCGGTCTTTTGCTTCATTGGCACGGATCTGATCATTGGAATTTGAGAATTATCCGTCATTGTCTGTTTCACTTTGGCTTCTTGCATTTTTTCTTGAATTAATTTCTTCACAGCTTCTTTGATCGTCTTTCCTTCTTTTTGAGGCTCGACTGTTGGGACTTCCATCTGTTTAATCACCGATGACGGAATTACATCAATTTTTGATATTTTCTGGGAACGTTTTTCGATTTTTATCTCCGAATTTCGAATTTCTTGCGATCGTTCAATTTCCTTGGATTCTTCTCGTGATTGAATTTCCTTGGATCCTTCTCGTGATTGATTTTCCATTGTATCGGAAATTATGTCATCCTCGTCGGTAAATATTTCATTGCTTGGACGATCGGATCTTTCATAATTGGAATAATCGAATAAATCCATTATTGGCTCGGATTCCTCAAATTTTTCCAAACTTTCAATTATTAAATCGTTGATATTATTAATTTTTGAATCGGCATTAATTTTCAAAGTATCTTCAGCACTTTTTGACGATCTTTCGATCGCCGAAGTCGACTCAATCGATTCATCGATCGTTGGAATTTCTTTTTCCATTTCTTCTTCGATAATCGAATTATATTTTATTTCCATTTCTTCACTAATTGAAAAATTTTCCTCCTTTAATTCCATTATCGTTGCAGCTTTCGTCGTGTCATAGACAATATTAGGTTTTCTCTTCATGATGAAAATTGTTGGTTTTGTTTTAATTTTTATTGGTGGTATAAAATTATAATTTAATGCAATATGGGAAAAACCATCGACTGAGTCGAGAATATCGTGAGTTTTTAGATAGGGTTTTATATTTGGTGAATATTTGCTCTTTGCTTCCATCAGCAAATGAGTAAATTTCAACATTTCCGGATCGTCGATCGTCAAATTTTCTTCTTTTGAATATCTGAAAGGATTTTTTTTTTTTCTTTCAATTAAAAATTGCCTGGTTATTGAGGAATAAAAAGAAAAAATATTATTGACAAGTTTATCGAACTTACGTCCATTTTGAGTTTGTCTGCGTGAATCTCGATACTCCAGTTTGTGCTGTTAGAACGTCAATGTGAACGTTTATTGGATTTATTGAATCTCTCTCGAGTCTGTGCAATCGGGCAATTGCCAAACCTCCAGGATAATTTGAACCCGCGACGCACAGTAAAAACATGGAAAAAATAGCATTTAATGCCAAATGACCAAGAATTCCCAGTGCTAAAATACCGTTCCAGGTTGATTTGCCACGATTTTCCCATCTGGTGAAAAAAAAACAAAAAAAGAACATTTTCAATGATGCTTTACCATCAAAAGTTTTATTCAAACGTAAATTGTAATGTGATGAGAGTGAAAAAAAAAATTGACTGCGTCGAAAATACTAAAAATACTTAAGACAATTACCAAAAAAATTCTCATAAAACAAAAAAAAAATTAGTAGGGAAATATTCACAATGTTTTTGTCATAAATTATTAATTACGGATGTTGTTTAATTTATTCTTATAAAATCCAAAATAGAATTTTCAAATAATTCCGTTTAATTTTATTTTAATACAGGAATTAAATTATTCCATTTTAAAGAATTTTTATTAATTTGTGAATTTTTCATAAAACAGATCAATTCTTTAGTTACTTATAAAAGTATTTAGTGAACGACCTTGAAATTTTTGAAATATATTATAAATTTACTGTTTGGTCTGAACTTTTGAGTTCACAGCTGTGAATCTTAAAAAAAAAAAAAAACAAATTGACTGTATCGAAAATACTAAAAATATTTAAGACAATTATCAAAAAAATTCTCATAAAAAAAAAAAAATTAGTAGGGAAATATTCACAATGTTTTTGTCATAAATTATTAATTACGGATGTTGTTTAATTTACACACAATTCTTATAAAATCGAAAATAGAATTTTCAAATAATTCCGTTTAATTTTATTTTAATACAGGAATTAAATTATTCCATTTTGAAGAATTTTTATTAATTTGTGAATTTTTCATAAAACAGATCAATTCTTTAGTTAGTTATAAAAGTATTTAGTGAACGACCTTGAAATTTTTGAAATATATTAAAAATTTGCTGCTTGGTCTAAACTTTTGAGTTTATAGCTGTGAATCTTTGAAAAAATAAGTTTCTTATTATTATTATTATTTTTTTTCGTTTATTGGAAAATACAATGAATTTACTCACATTCTGTGACACGCTGCAGCAGCGCTGACGTTCAATAGTGGAAAAACGTAGATGATAAATCTCAATTCCTTGTGAGGTAAAAATGAGAATAACAGGACGAAAACGAGTGCGGGAACAGTTAGAGCACGTACACGTGGGTCCCAAAGCATCCCAAGAGGTACGAGAGCATAGGAGAGTGCCAGACCTCGTGGTAATGCCGAATAAAAGTACCAGAGAAAAGGCGATGTCTGTTTTTTTTTTCCGTGTTAAGGACTTACAGGACAATTAAAAAAATAATAATAATAAATATTTATAGCTAAAAAAAAAAAGAAAAAATTGACAAATTTTTAAGGATACGCCCCACTGACTGCTCTTGTTGAGAATCGTATTGAAATAAAAGACTTCACCCTCGGGCCACAAAATACGTTTCCAAAATATCGAATCAACCGTAATTGTTACGGCTAGGAAAAAAATACCAGCTGGTACAGCAATTTTGAGCAATCTAAAAATCGTCGATCATATTCCTGAGAATTGTAATAATCCTTATATGATTATTGTTTGATGCTTAAAAAAGCATTATACCCCCTTTTTTGCTACCTTGGCACTGTCAGTTTCAAGCTGGCTATGTCGTAAAGAAGAAAAAGTCCCAAGAGGATCGAGAGCTCAGCTCTGAATATTATAATGGCAGCTGCTGATGACCAGATAAATATTATGTGACTCTGTCTCAGCCAACCGTAAAGGGCCAGTAAGACTGAAAACAAAAAAAAACTAATTATATTTATAATTCACTCTACGGAGTAAATTTATAAATTATTTATTTTCAATTTATGTTTTTAGATTTATTAAATTTATTAAATTTATTAAATTTATTACCCAAAGGCAAAGCCATGATATTTGGTAATGGCCTGCTGAGATAGTAGATAAAATGATATTGCGTCACTGTTATAGCGACGAACCATTTTGAAAATTTAGGCCCGAAAACCGTTTGTAGAGCTTGTCTGTATAATCTTAATGTTGCTATTATCAATAATGCTAAAATGGCCCTCACTGAAAATTAACAGGTAAAATTAATTATTATGTTGTTGTTGTTGTTTTTTTGTAATATTTAAAAAGTAAAAAAACTTGCCAGCATACTGAGCGCAGAATTTATTAAGATTGAGATGTGTTATCAATGCAATAATTGGTGAAGATAGTCCTGATATTACAAGCGGTCCAATAAACGTTCTCGGCACCACACCAGAAAATTCATGATGATCGTACTATAATTAGAGGCAATAAATATTATTTGGTGATATTTTTACTTCATTTTAGATATTAATTTCGACACAAATTTTATATTTTTCATAAATTTCGAGTTTTTCGTTCGCCTAGATAATTTTTCACAGAGTTTTCTGTAATAAAAATTTAAAATCAATACGTTTTATTGCGCGCCAAAAAATTTGAATTATTGGGCAGGTCAGTGCGAGCGTTTCTCGATATCGCCGATTTAAAAACCCGTGGCGCTGTCGTCGCTCTAGCATGGCAGACGATAAAACAGCTGATTAATAAGATTATAAATAACAACTCGATTAATCTAAATTTAAACAGCGTAAAATTTTGCGTAACATTGTTTTATTTTGTCATAAGTTTGTAGAACTCGACTAGTGTCGTATCGCGTTGCATTAAAATATTTCGTGCGTTAATTTTTTATGATTTTTAATGAAAATAAAAACATGAATATTTACCTCTGTTAGGTTAAAGCCGTGATAGATAATATCGTGCATAGCCTGAAGATTAAAACTTTCCTCGACTTTTGTGAACGGACAGTACAATAAATGAACTGCCGCTACTAAAATCATCAAGTGATCCATATTTCAATGCTCCTTACGTACATTTATCTCAAGAATAAAAACTAATAAACTTTCATTCGTAATGTAACTCAGTTTCAATCATATTTCCGGCACGAGTATAAAAATTACTAGCCGGCCAAACCTATAAACAGTTTTCCGTATTATATTAATTGAAAATAGTCGTGAAACACCGTAGACATTTTATTTATAGACTACGCGCGAGGTTCTCTCTCATGCCGGCCCTGCCGACTGCCAAAAACTTCCTCTTTTTACTTTTTCCGTCCTTTTGCCAGCAAGCGTGTCGATGTCAAATTTCCGGTCGATCGACGCGCCGCGCAAAAACCCGCGAAATTTAAATATCCATGAGCAGTTTGGATGAAATTATCGAGTTTTACTTATTTTATATTTAAAAAATGGGAAGATAGGTTTAAGGAAAAAAAAATATGACGACTCGATTAAGCGATTAAATTTTTTTCTTTTAATATTTACATTAGTAGAGAGAAAGAAATTATGGATTAAATATAATTTCGTTACATGTAACTTCTTGTATAATAATTTGTTTATAATATATATTTATTATTTTAGTACGCAGATAATATTTCGTAGTATTTTCAAGTATAAACGTTCCTTATTATTGCGATTCCATTTAAGATTTTTTATGATAGGAGGAAATAAGATCACATTCGCAATGTTAGGAATCAAATCGAGACTTTTCTTGCGATCGATTAGCTGAAGTTAGCGACTATTTGAGAGTCAGGCTAGAATTTTTAGGCGAACAAACGAATTTGCGTGAAAAAAAAAGTTTTTTCATTGCTTCACAATAATCGTTGGAGAAGATGAGTTGATTTTTTTTTTCCACGTCGAAATTGCAACGAGTTTAAAAGGCCGAGATGAATTTTCGTCAAAATTTTTTGAGATCCCGTTGAGAGCGTTTTATTAACGTTTGGGCTTGGGTGGGGCACGAGGATTTGGCTTGTTGTGCATCATAGTCTGGCACTTTGGAATGTGACGCTCGGCAGCTGCTTGATTGAATTTACGACCGCAGTGAGGACACTGAACGTAATCGCTCGTATCGCTCGGTGGTGGGGGCGGTAAATCGGTCAATTTACCACCTGCTGCCAGATGAGCCTGAACTTGCTTCGCTGATCTTATCGCGTTTATGAAATCCTCGTGTTTTCGACGCCAGTTTGACTTGACCTGGGTCTTTTTCTGTTGAAAATTGAAAAAAAAATTATCGAAATTTATGATCATTTAAATATATTATATTATATATTATATTATATATTATATTATATATTATATTATATATTATATTATATATTATATTATATATTATATTATATATTATATTATATATTATATTATATATTATATTATATATTATATTATATATTATATTATATATTATATTATATATTATATTATATATTATATTATATATTATATTATATATATATTAGAAAATAGGAAATAAAAAAAAAACAATGAAATAAAATTGATTTTATATCGATGGAATTAGATAAACGAAAATTCTTACATCAGCTGGAGGCTTTTTTGAGCCACCTTTCTTTGCCGCGAATGGCTCCAATTCCGTGCCCTTGAGACGATGAATCGTCGCGTCAAATTGTTTGCGTTTTTTCGTCGCTGTTTTAGCGCAAATTTTCTCGTGAAGGGCCACACGATCGGAATTAAAATGACGTCCACAAATTTTGCAGGGTGCAAGGCCATCACTGATGAAAAAAAAAAAAAAAAAAAACCAATAAAATGATCAACTTTAGAGCTTGAAAGACATTTTTGCCCCCCCCCCCCCTCCCCCGCCACTAAAATTTCCCTATTGCTCCAATTTGATTTTTTTTTTTTTTCTGCTCACAAATGGTGGAGTAGATTTTTTTGAGATTTTGAAATGAGCAGGAAATTGAAGGTGAAAAAAACGTTAAAAATATTTTGAATGTTGAATTTTGAATGAGAAAATTAATGAAATCGTTTTAAAAAAATGTAATTATTATTATTATTATTTTCGTACTAACTTGGCTGGGGAAGTTGGACCACCTCTCGCACTAGCTGGGGGTCCTTTAGATCCACCCGCCGGTTTAGTCTTTGTCGACATTTTACTTTTTGAATTTATTTGCGATGTTTGATGATTACCACGTGGTGAATTTCCGCCGGAAGCTGTCGAGATTGCCGATGTTGGGCGTGAAAGTGACGACGATGATTTCTGTTGCTTTTGGCCCGTCAATGATTTCTGTAATTATATCATCGTATCATCACTTTTCTTCAGTCAATTTCAGTTTTTTTTTTTTTTTTTATTTCATCACAATTTTGTCGTTGTTTTTTTTTTCCTCCGTTTTTTTTTTTTATCGAAAAATTCGCGTTAAAAACAAAATTTCGTTTCACCAAGAAACTTTGGAGGAATGCGAGCCATTCATAAATCAAAATTTGATAAATTCGTGGCCCTTTTTTAAAATCGTCAAAAAGTTAACGTCAACATTCTGTTGACAAATTTTTTTCAACGCGATTTCACGAACAAATGTCACTGATGCTCTTTTTTTTTTTTTGTTTGTTTACGTTTTTTTTTCTCTGGCCATTGGCGGAAATTTTGTAAAAAAAATAATTCCACCTAGGAACTAGAAATGTGAGATCTGATCGAAATTTTCCGAAAATTTACATTATGGTCCTATTGAAAAATTTGATTAATGTAATTTTTTTCGATCATTTCTCGACTTTTTTTTTTTTTAATTCATGATTATTATTATTTTTTCACTCGCCACTTTCATGGCAAGCCACGATCACGTTCGTGGTCAAGGTCGTATGGTAGAAAGTGGCCATTCGCAATGTCCATAAATGGTTTGTTCGTTTACGTTTTTTTTTCTCTGGCCATTGGCGAAATTTAGTTAAAAAAAAAATAATTCCACCTAGGAACTGTGCAGAAATGCGAGATATGGTCATAAATTTAAAAAAAAAAAAATGGTAATTTCGTGGATCGAAATTTTTCGAAAATTTATTTAATTTAATTTTTTTTCGTTAATTTCTTGACTTTTTTTTTTTTTAATTCATGATTATTATTATTTTTTCACTCGCCACTTTCATGGCAAGCCACGATCACGTTCGTGGTCAAGGTCGTATGATAGAAAGTGGCCATTCACAATGTCCATAAATGGTTTGAGTATCGTCGCGTGCGAGAAGTGCAGTGAATTCTTGTATTTTGCGAATGCAGCGATGATGTCATTGCGATTTGGTCATCGCGATGAATAAAATTGAAAAAAAAAAGAGAAGAAAATAAAAATCTTAACAGAGAATCAAATGTAAAAAAATACCAAATCCTGTTCAGTGGGCAGTCATGGGTCATAAATTCGATAATTGGATGGTTATAAATGGAGGGACACACGCTGGACTAATATAGTCACAGATTTCGACCTTGTGTGCCTGCTAATGTCACGTAAGAGGGTCGTAAAATAGAAAAATGTTTAGCTCAGTTTAATTTGAATGAAAATAGCTAGTGATATGTTTTTTTTTTCTTTCGATAACAAAAATCAAAATATCGATCGACGTTTTAATATTTTTAAGCTCATCAGAGAAATAATTTTAATTTTTGTCTTCTGTAATTTTTTTTTTCTAACGATAACAATTTTTCCGCTCTTTATGAATTTTTTTAAGCGAATATTTAAATTATATTAAAAAAAAGAAATTATTTTTAAATTTTTATTATTATTTTAGTTTAGTTGAAGTTTAGTTTGCTTCGATATGATTTTTTTTCTGTCGACAACAAAAATCAAAATATCGATCGATCAAAGTTTTAATATTTTTAAGCTCATCAGAGAAATAATTTTAATTTTTGTCTTTTTGTAATTTTTTTTTTCTAACGATAACAATTTTTCCGCTCTTTATGATTTTTTTTAAGCGAATATTTAAATTATATTAAAAAAAAGAAATTATTTTTCAATTTGTATTATTATTTTAGTTTAGTTTGCTTCGATATGTTTTTTTTTCTGTCGACAACAAAAATCAAAATATCGATCGATCAAAGTTTTAATATTTTGAAGCTCATTAGAGAAATAATTTTAATTTTTGTCTTTTTGTAATTTTTTTTTCTAACGATAACAATTTTTCCGCTCTTTATGAATTTTTTTAAGCGAATATTTAAATTATATTTAAAAAAAGAAATTATTTTTAATTTTTTATTTTTTAAATAAAAATTTGCACTTAGCATTAGAAAGGAATTGAAAAAACTCACTTCGGTTGATTTATTGCGAAATGGTGGTTTTCCCTGATTAGATGAAGTACTTTCCTTGTTTCGTGAAATTTCTTCATCTTCTTGCTCGATGACGAAAGCGTCATTATTTTTTCTCGTTGTGATGGACGTAATAATTTCAGTTTCGTTGACTTCGGAATTATTTGAAGGGCCATCCGTACAATCGGAATATTCCGTTGTTGAAAATTCTCTCAAATTTCTGACCTCGCGTTGTCCTGGACTCGATGATATTCTCCCCAAGGATTTTGTTCCAGGAATTCCAAGTTCGCTGGAACCGTACTAAAAAAATTTGTTATAATTTTTTAGTTGCCATTTTTTCACGTAAAGTTTCTATTATCGGTCAATCGGAGTTTGAAAATTGTTTCCAATTTAAATTTTTATTGAAAGGCAAAATTGATAAAAAATTTTTTTACTATAAAATTTTAAATCCCTCAGAAGTTTTTTTTTTTTAATTTATTAATTTTTTTAAATATTCTCACCCTGTTATTCGTATCGGGACTTTTGGCAGTACTAAAAAAATTTGTTATAATTTTGTAGTTGCATTTTTTTCACGCGAAGTTTCTATTATCGGTCAATCGAAGTTTGAAAATTGTTTCCAATTTAAATTTTTATTGAAAGGCAAAATTGATAAAAAATTGAATTTTTCAACTATAAAATTTTAAATCCCTCAGAAGTTTTTTTTTTTTTTTAATTTATTAATTTTTTAAAATATTCTCACCCTGTTATTCGTATCGGGACTTTTGGCAGGTGACGATGGCGCGCTTCTCCTGATTGTCGTCGTGCTCGTAGTTCTCGCTCTTCCCTCAGTCGATCTTTTGTTGCCGATATCGGGACTCGGACTTTTCGCCACCCTATGAGTAATTGGCAATTTAACAGTCGATCTCTCGATCTTAATTATCGGTGCTCGATCGTCAGAATTCAATGTTTTAGTTATCTGGACCCGAGATAAAATTCCCGAGGTGATAATCGAGCCAGGAATTTCCTTGGAAGAATTTTCAACCTCACGCTTCATAACGGTGTTAAATTTCTTGAGTTCACGTTTGAAATCTTGACTTTCGCGTTTTATCGATTTACGAATATCCTCGATCGAGCGTAAAACTTTAGTTGGTTCATTCTCGTACTTCGGTTCCCCTTGGCAAGATTTTAAAATATTATCCATCCTGTAATTTACATTTTCTCGATTATTTCTCGTCTCGATTTTTACAATTTTTCGATCATCTTTTATAATTCTGGTGAGAAGAACATTCGAGTTCAAATGATCACTTTCAATTTCAGATTCTGAATCTTCGAATAATTTTCTCTTGCACAGAGGAGAAAGATCGATATTTCTTCCTTCTCCTCTCCCAGATGATTCTTCACCTCGCAGCTTCGATCTTTTCACGATAGATGTCGCCCTCTTTTGTCCTGTCCGCGACTTGGCCACCATTTTGTCGTCACTGGGACGCGGCGTCGTAGTCATTCTCATCGATTTTTCCATCTTTCTTTTTGCAGATTTTCCAATGTCTTCGTGCTTTTCTCGAATATTCACTCTCGAGGATTCACGAGATTTTTTATCGATTTTTTTCGGTTGAACTTTGACAATTCCGATCGGTATTTTTGTAGGTTCAATAGGTGATTCGTTCGATTTTTTCGCAACAATTTTCTCATCCTTTGAGTATTTCTCATGTTTTGTGGAAAGAAACGGCTCGGATGAGGGTTTTGGCGACAATAAATCGGTCTCGTCGATTCCTATGGTCACGTGATGCTCGGTCTCGACGCCGATCGAGTCGAAACGCCTCAGTGCCGATTCCACCGAATCCGTACGTTCGAATTCCTTCGATTGTAAATTTTGCTCAGACCTGCCACTTCGAGAAAGAGTCGTTCGTATTTTTTCCATTCTCTCGAGAAGTTCATTATTCTCTCTCGTTTCAGGACCATTTTTTTTTTCGTTCGTCAAATTTTCACTCCTCACCGAAGATTTTTCATTGTCAATTTTTATTACTCTTTGACTTGGTCTGTTGACCTTGAAGGTATCGTGACGTTTGACTGTAATTTCCGAGGACGATCTTCTCGAATTTTTTCCATCGGGTGATTTATTTTGATTTTCCAAATCAAATTCACTATTTGTCTCGTCAAATTTATTGACCTTGAGTTGCTGATGAGTTGACTCATGTTTTTGTCCTTCGATGGAACTTTTACGTTCAGTTTTCTTCGCCCTGAAGGAGGCTGTCTCTTTCATTGTCCTTGGCGACGGTGAAGGTGACGGAGAAATCGTTCTTGATCTTGTATCGCGAGAATTTTTTCTTCCAGTTTTTCTCGATTTTTTTAATTCTTTGGTCATTTCCATCAGAGCTCTGTCCTTCTTTACGATCTTGTGCTCCGGAGATTTTGATCTTGTTCTAGCGTCACGGAGATTTGAGGATTTTTCAGGGAATTCAACATCTTCGAGGGTTGTTTTTCGTTCAAAAGATTTTTTCTGCTTTGATGATTTCATTTTCGTTTCCGAGCTTGAAGGACGAACGAGCTTTTTTATGAGTTCGAAAGATCGAAGGGTTCCTCCGGACTTTCGGCGAGTATCGCTGATGGATTGTTCACGATTGTCATTGATTCGTCCTTTATTTTTTGCCGTTGAACCTCTACGATATATCGGACTTTGTGATCCTCCACGAGAGCTTGGACGTTCTGGTGATTTTTCGTCGCTCATTTTACGCTCGTTTGAACAATGACGATCGACAATTGGATTTGGGGAAGTCGAATGAAGTCGTGAAGAATAAGTACTCGACTCCAAATGCGATGTTTTTATTCCTGTCTTGGATTCCTCATTTTTTGTGGTCGATCCTCGTCGACTTATCGGACTTTGCGATCTTCCTGGAGAGCTGAAAAGTTCCGGTGATTTTTCGTGGCTCATTTTACGCTCGTTTGAACAATGACGATCGACAATTGGATTTGGGGAAGTCGAATGAAGTCGTGAAGAATAAGTACTCGACTCCAAATGCGATGTTTTTATTCCTGTCTTGGATTCCTCATTTTTTGTGGTCGATCCTCGTCGACTTATCGGACTTTGCGATCTTCCTGGAGAGCTGAAACGTTCTGGTGATTTTTCGTGGCTCATTTTACGCTCGTTTGAACAATGACGATCGACAATTGGATTTGGGGAAGTCGAATGAAGTCGTGAAGAATAAGTACTCGACTCCAAATGCGATGTTTTAATTCCTGTCTTGGATTCCTCATTTTTTGTGGTCGATCCTCGTCGACTCATCGGACTTTGCGATCTTCCTGGAGAGCTGAAACGTTCTGGTGATTTTTCGTGGCTCATTTTACGCTCGTTTGAACAATGACGATCGACAATTGGATTTGGGGAAGTCGAATGAAGTCGTGAAGAATAAGTACTCGACTCCAAATGCGATGTTTTAATTCCTGTCTTGGATTCCTCATTTTTTGTGGTCGATCGTCGTCGACTTATCGGACTTTGCGATCTTCCTGGAGAGCTGAAACGTTCTGGTGATTTTTCGTGGCTCATTTTACGCTCGTTTGAACAATGACGATCGACAATTGGATTTGGGGAAGTCGAATGAAGTCGTGAAGAATAAGTACTCGACTCCAAATGCGATGTTTTAATTCCTGTCTTGGATTCTTCATTTTTTGTGGTCGATCCTCGTCGACTTATCGGACTTTGCGATCTTCCTGGAGAGCTGAAACGTTCCGGTGATTTTTCGTGCCTCATTTTACGCTCCAGCGAACCGTCACGATCGACAAATGGATTTGGGGAAGTCGAATGAAGTCGTGAAGAATAAGTACTCGACTCCAAATGCGATGATTTAATTCCAGTATTGGATTCTTTATTTTTTGTGGTCGATCCTCGTCGATTTATCGGACTTTGCGATCTTTCTGAAGAGCTGAAACGTTCTGGTGATTTTTCGTGGCTCATTTTACGCTCTTTCGAACCGTCACGATCGACAAATGGGCTCGAAGAAGACGAATGTCTCGATGAATAAGTATTTGACTCAAAATTGGATGTTTTAATTCCTCCACTCGTTTTTTTCGCCTCATCATTGCTCACTGTCGATTTTCTACGATAAATCGGACTTTGGGACTCTCGTCGTGATCCCGAACGTTCTGTTATTTTTTCCTGTTTTATTTTTCGTTCATTCGAAGAACGACGATCGTCAAATGGACTTGACGAGGATGAATGTCTCGATGAATAAGTATTCGACTCGAAATTTGATGTTTTAATTCGACCAGTCGATTTTTTACTTCCTCCACTCGTCGTCTTTGTTTTTTGGCTCGTCACGGTCGATTTTCCCCAATGAATTGGACTTTGTGATCCTTGTCGAGACCCCGGACGTTCCGATGATTTTTCATAGTTTGTTTTTCCTTCTTTCGAAGAATTACGATTGACAAATGGACTCGAGGACGATGAACGTCTCGAAGAATAATTATTTTTCTCAAAATTAATTTCTTCATTCTTTATTATCGATTCTCTTCGATAATTTGAACTCTGGGATGCTCTTTGAGACTGCTGAAGTTCCGGTGATTTTTCTCGACTGTTTCTTCGCAGTTTGGAAAAATCATTATCGATGAATGGACTCGATGAGGACGAGCGACGTCTCGAAGAATAAGTACTCGATTCTAAATTCGATTTTTTAATTCCTTCGCTCGTCGTTTCATCCTCGTTTGTCATCAATTCTCTTCGATAAATCGGACTCTGAAATTCATTTCGAAATTTTAAGTTTTCCGGTGATTTATCCCGACTTTCTCGTCGTACTTTGCGAGGTTCACTCGGGTCTGTCAGACTCGAGGAAGAATCACGACGTTCGGGTGAATAAATATTCGTATTGAGAATTGTACTTCTCTTTTTGGACTGTTTCCCATATGCGATTGAAGAATTATTTTCTGGTTCGTTAGGCTCTGGTGAAGATTCGCCCAATTCCAACTGAAGCTTTCTGAACGTCTTGGATTTTTCAAATTCTGATTTTCTTCTTGGATAATAATCCGTCGTGTTTTTGTGAAAAATTTGACTGACTTTCGTTACTCCCAAGGACTTTTTTGTCTCATTACGAGGAACTTCCGGTGAGGAATATCTCGATTTTTCGACGTCTTCGATATCCGGTGTCGTCGAACTCGTTCTCGAGGTCACTTCCTCCCTCGTTCTCGTCACTGTTGACGCTCTGAGGATCATTTTTTTCAATAATTCTTTTTTTTTTGGTAACAAACAATCAATTTTTATTCTCTCTCTCGTTTTTTTTTCCACAGACCATCGCCCAATTTAGTGCCATTTTTTTTTTTCTCAAAGCCGGTTATCGAGGCATTTTTTTATTCTCTCTTTTGCGCCCATTTTTTCCTCTCGCATTGTTAGCTATGATTTTTTTTTTCTGCGGTTATTGCAAGACCACGCTGGTTTTCTTCTTTTTCATTTTCATATATATATATATATATATATATATATATATCGCCCATTCATTTTTCACCCCGATTATTATTCGGTATTGCACACCAAGATAATAATAACACATGGATGTATTATTTTACACGTATGGATGATTTTTCAACACAATTATTACAGTAATAAATTTTTATGTTATTTTTTAATTAAAAAAAATAATAAAAAAATCAATTCATATGATAATCCAGCAAATGATCGCGACAACACAGTTTATTAATTAGCAGCTGCTCGCTTGATTTATAGCCGGAAGTGTTAGAGCTCGGCACGAAAATCCCTCAATATTTACAACGATTATTATTATTATTATTATTATTATTATTATTATTGATTTAATTAATAAATAAATTTAATAAATTGAATATTCTTACCTGGACGTAGATCCAGAACGAATTTTAGTTTCGTTTCGTTTTTTCGTAATGCTCGTAGTGTTACCAGCGATTTGTTTCGTATTTTGGCCGATCTTTTTGGTCCTCGTATTTTTGAAACGCTCGAATCTCGCTTCAGCCTCGGACGGTTTTTTTGGCGACGAGCCACGTCTTAGCGATTTTTCGGGCACGTCGATCATGTGCTCGTCCGGAAATTGTTCATTCTCGAGATTATCGCTCATTCTGTTGGTACCATTTGAGGGATCAAATTCCGCCAAGTGAATCTTTGCGGTTGTTCGGTGTGTTTGCGTGATGTTGTCGTTCGTCACGTCTTCGATGTCCAACTGAGAATTTTTTTTTTCTTCATTTTATAATCCATAATTTATCATAAAATTTATTAAAATTTATTAAAATTAAAATAAAATTTATTAAAATTAAAATAAAATTTATTAAAATTTATTAAAATTAAAATAAAATTTATTAAAAATCATAAAATTTATTATTTATTCGTGTGACGCGAGTTTTTTTTTTTTTTAAATACACAAAACACCAATTATAATAAACAGTTACAATTAATTGTAATTATGAATGAAAATTTAATTTTTTTGTTTTCTTATTCGAGGCGAGAAAAACTTTAAGTAAAACATTTGAAAGTTCGACACAAAGATGAGAAAAAAAAAAAAAATTTGAATTTTCTTGAAAAAAAAAACCAACGTATATTTTGAAAAAATTGAAGAATTTCAAATAAAAAAGAAAAAAAAAACACTCACATCTATGGGACGTTCGATCTGTCGATTTTCATTTCCGTATTGAGACACCTGATGGTCGTTCTCGTCGCCAAATTCCTCTTGCTCGTTATCACGATCGTTTGGATCACAAATTTCTCGGCTGACTTCCTCGTGATACGTTACTTTGGGTTTTCCATTGTTGACGTTGCTATTTGCCTCGGAATGCATAATTTTTCGGGTCACGACACGATTGCTCATGGGATTTCCATTTTTGAGGGGCGACGATGACGACGATGTCATAGAGATGTTGCTCGTCGTTGTAGTTTGATGTTTTCGCGAACGATTTTCGAGTGGCTCGAGTGGATAACTCTTGTCAATGCCCTTCGCTCCCGTTTGCCTTCTCTCGTCAAACATTTGACGTACCTGAGTCAATTGATGAAAATAAAATAAAATAAAATAAAATAAAATAAAATAAAATAAAATAAAATAAAATAAAATAAAATAAAATAAAATAAATAAATAAATAAATAAATAAATAAATAAATAAATAAATAAATAAATAAATAAATAAATAAATAAATAAATAAATAAATAAATAAATAAATAAATAAATAAATAAATAAATAAATAAATAAATAAATAAATAAATAAATAAATAAATAAATAAATAAATAAATAAATAAATAAATAAATAAATAAATAAATAAATAAATAAATAAATAAATAAATAAATAAATAAATAAATAAATAAATAAATAAATAAATAAATAAATAAATAAATAAATAAATAAATAAATAAATAAATAAATAAATAAATAAATAAATAAATAAATAAATAAATAAATAAATAAATAAATAAATAAATAAATAAATAAATAAATAAATAAATAAATAAATAAATAAATAAATAAATAAATAAATAAATAAATAAATAAATAAATAAATAAATAAATAAATAAATAAATAAATAAATAAATAAATAAATAAATAAATAAATAAATAAATAAATAAATAAATAAATAAATAAGTAAATAAATAAATAAGTAAATAAATAAATAAATAGTCTCGTACCTTTCCACCACCTTTAGAATTGGAGGTAGAGTGAGTGCTCGTACTAGTTTTCGTGACAGTCTGATGGCTCACGCTACTGTTGTTACCGTGAGACGAGCTGTTGGAACCATTTGAGCCGGCACTGCCTCGTTGTGCTACCTGATGAGCTCTGAGTTGTTGCTGATCGTACAGTTGCAACAATTTTTGCTCCTTCTCGAGCAATTGCCGCTGCTGAAATCGAGCCTGAAACATGGGAGAAAAAATCAAAAATTACATATCTATTTTTTTAATTCAAACAATAAATTAATAATTGTTGATTGTTTCAATTCAACAATGAAATTTCCATAGAAAAAAAAAAAAAAAAAATTACCCCACCCAGAATTAGAATACACAAATGATAAGAATGTACGATAATTTACAGCACGAATGTGTTTAACGAGAGAAAAATATTTTCAACTTGTTAAAAAACTTCGTGTACAATAATCACGAGTGAGCTTTTAATTCTCTCACGTTTTGTTTGAAAGTTTTGTATAAGCTTAACGAGCGATCTATGTGTGTTAAACAGAGTTGAGAGAGCGAGTGAGAAAATATAGTGTGAGTAGATAACAGCCTCGTTCTCTCACGCTAACGGGTTTACTAACCCCTTAATATAGTTGCCCACGCTTATGTTGCAATGTGTGTGCGGGCTCGATATATATATATATTTTTTTTTGACGTACATAGAAGTGTACATATATGGAAGGTTTGTAGGCTGCTGGGAAGAATCGATTAGGCTGCCATGTTGGCATTTATATATATATATATATATATATATATTGAGGTCTGTATACATTTATAACATATAATGTGTATATATAGGACACGTGTGCTCAGTACAGGTGCACTGTATATACACGTGAGGAACTAAATTGCCATTGAATTCATGAATAAATCTTTCGTCGAGCGGATAGTTGGAGACTAAAACAAGAGGCTTGTTTTATACACGAGGCTAGCAGTTCTTTTTTTTTTTTTGAGACGAGCTTGTTCATACCTATGTATGTAGATAGAGTAAATCGATAGTGAATCTGTCACAGCAGTCGTTTTTTTTTTTTCATAAATATTTAACAGTTAAATTTTTGTTAAATTTAAACGAGAGAATTTTGATTAGAGTCTCTTATTGTCGACATCAATTGTTAAATTCCTATAATTATTTTATTAGGGTGCGATTTCTCGCGTTTCAACAAAATCGGCTTCTCACTAATCGAGAAATGCCTTATTTTCCCCCACTACTGGCGCCAGCGTCCGCCCCCAAATGAGTCGCGCATGCGCGTTCCGCTGAGACGCTCTCGATCGCGGCAGGAGTGGGGGTAGAGGGAAGAGTTGAAACGTGAGAAACAAGCTGCGTCCCGAGCAATTCACCTATGGGAGGTCGGACTGTATTGCTTTATTGATTTTTTTTTGCAAAGAAATAAAATTATTAAAATATTTATTATATTTATTTTTTTCGAATGAGTGAAAATTTATTAAAAAAAAATGTCAATGATTAAATTTATTTTTTTAGATTTGATTGTTACGGTAATTGATTAATTTTTTTTTTACTGATTGGTGACATAAATTGTTTACGTTATACATTATGGCAACTGACAATACGTTAATAATAAAAACGTTGAATTATTCTAATTTATAATAATTGACGACTTTATTCAATCAGCTAAAAGAAAAAAATATTATATATATATATAGAGTTCGTGTAAAGACAATCGTGCAACAGTGAAGGTGTAAGTGCAGAAGCGTTGTCATGCCTGTATGGCGTGTATCAACTCATCGATCGAATACTCGAACAGCAGAATACTTGTAACTCTTAGTTTTGACCGTGTTCTACATATGAAACAAAACATAGTACATACGAAAAAAAAATCTCGTTGAAAAAATAAAACTTGAGGATAAAAATGAAAATAAAATTTATATATATATATATATATATCTGATAAATGTTAATTTTACAAGAATGAAAAATTATGAAAAAATAAATTATTGATAAATTTGAAAACTCGTACGAGAATGGTCAATTCGGTAATGCTGATCATGAGCAATTTTTCATTCTGATCGAAGAGAATAAACATTTATAAAGTCGAGGCGTGGATAAAACGAGAATCGAGAGTCTCTCGAGAGCGTTAAGGCGTAAAGGGGAAAAAGGGGATTTTTGCTCTGTAGATGGTCATGTGTGTCGTGACTCGTGTCTGCCGATATTTTACCTCGCAGCATATTAACTGTGAATTTATAGTCAGACACTTTGACTCACGTAACACGATCGAGATTTAAAAATGGACAGGACGAAATCCTTTTTTCGAGAATCTTTGCCCTCTTTTTAATTCTCGTATAAATAAACAATTAATTATTTGAAAAACAAAATAATTTAATTCAGCTACGAATGATTTTGTTTTTTTAATATAGACGAAAAAAAATGATCAAATTGAAATAATGAAAAAAACAATATTAAAATCAATTTTGCTTGCATGAATTAAACGTTTCATGCAAATGATTTTTTTTTTATTTCTTGGCTTCATTATAATTTATCATTAATTTATATTCAGTCTTTTGGACGATTTATATATAGAATCGATTTACTTAACGATGATAAATTTATCAGTGACGTAACAAATCAAAAAGTACAAAAATAAACATAAATTCGAACACACACAGAGACGTGTATCGAAATTACATGGATTCGTGTGCATGTATAAATAGACTTAAATAATAGTATTTAATTTATATTGTGTCTTTTGGACGATTTATATATAGAATCGATTTAGTTAACGATGATAAATTTATCAGTGACGTAACAAATCAAAAAGTACAAAAATAAACATAAATTCGAACACACACAGAGACGTGTATCGAAATTACATGGATTCGTGTGCATGTATATATAGACTTCAATAATATAATTTAATTTATATTGAGTCTTGTGGACGATTTATATATAGAATCGATTTAGTTAACGATGATAAATTTATCAGTGACGTAACAAATCGAAACGTAAAAAAATAAACACAAACATAAATTCGAACACACACAGAGACGTATATCGAAATTATATGGATTTGTGTGCATGTATATATAGACTTAAATAATAGTATTTAATTTATATTGAGTCTTTTGGACGATTTATATATAGAATCGATTTAGTTAACGATGATAAATTTATCAGTGACGTAACAAATCAAAAAGTACAAAAATAAACATAAATTCGAACACACACAGAGACGTGTATCGAAATTACATGAATTTGCATGCATGTATATATAGACTTAAATAATAGTATTTAACGATACCATGTCTTTGATATTTGTGGTTGCTGATGCGTGGACTTGAGACGCCCACGAATCTTCAGCGTTGAGCATTGATAAACTGGCATGGGGTATGAGACATTGTGAACGAATTGGCATAACCCCATCTCCCTCATTTCCCTTTAAATCGTTCCCTTGATCGGCCCTTTTTTTCGACTTTTTCGACTGCCGAAGCAGTCGTCCTTTTTTCGCCAGACTCGTCGTTTTATTTTTCGTTTATTTTCAGTTTTTATCAACGTAATTTTATTACAGTAATTATTAGCTTCATCTCATCGAGATTTAAACATTTTTTTTTTTTATATACTTAAAGTACAACTTTTATATTTCATATTTTTTCATTATTATTATTATGGCTTTGATATTTTTATTTATTAAATGAGAAAACTTTTTTTCAAATTTCTACAAATTTTTATAAGTTTGAAAAAAAATAAAATAAATATATATATATATATTTCGTACGTTATCCGAATTCGAGGAACACTGAAAATAGTTTACGATTAATTTTTTATATTTATAACTCAATATTTATAAATCAACTCAAATATAACGATGAGGAAATTAATCAATCTTGTTCGTTAATGGCGTCAAGTGTGAGTCGAGTGTTTTGGCATTTGTCGAGTATGTTCACGTGGTATTTTCGAGCACCGGCCATTGAGAATTAGCACGCAATTGAGGGACAATGTTTGTGCTTGTAGTGGCACGTTGGTCGTTGCCATCACAACTGACCAGCCTGATATTTGTGAATTGTGTATCACCACTGCGAAACTAACTGCGTGGTTTCTCGTATTACGCATGCGCGAGGGTAAAAACTGCCCCCTTGAAATAATATTCGAGTAGTTCGTATCGTAAAAAAAAAAAAAAAGAAAAAAGAATATTTGAATGAATAAATAATAAAGTAATTGTGAGTTGGACAGAGTTTAATTTCAAAAGGTTAAAAAATAATATCGTCATGCCCAATAATCATAACGTTAAATGAACCAGCTCGTCAGCAATTTCACTCGTACGTCGTAGGACTTTGAAAGTTTCGTCGATATCGCTGACGGTGATATTTAAATTGATTTCGTGCCACGAAAAATATACAGTCGCTTGTCGTGCCCACGTTTTTTTCTCATTTCGTTTTTTTTTTATTTTTTTTTTTCATTGTCATAGATTATTTATTTCTCGCTATACATGGATAGGTGTCTCGTTAATTTTTTAACTTATCAAAATTACAGTTAATCGAATAATTTATTTTATTGATATTTTTTTTTAATCGTATAATTATTTTTTAATATTTTATATAAAATTATTATTGATTGCATAAAATTTATACGTTAAAAAAAAAATGCAACATCGCATTCTCTCGATCCTGTTTACGTCGAAAAAATCGTGGATTCGGTCACCAAGCGGATATTCCCGTTCGAAGGACATTGAAGGAAGTATTCCGTGCGAGAGATGGAGTTGAGCGTGGGTTATTCTTGTATACATTTCTATATATACATATATATATACATATATATATACACACACATATATATATATATATATATATATATATATATTACTAGACCATAAATCCCACGCGCGGTGGCCAAGCAGCAATATTCAGGTGACATTACATACGTCTCGAGAGTCCCGCACGAGTAGAAACGCTCGAGTTGCGCGACTCTTTCCTTTTTTCTCCGTCGCCTCGAGAATTGACACCCACGCGTAAAGGAGCTCGTGGCCTGCGTCGCGGCACGCCGATAAGTTCTGGCGCTCAAAGCTTCCGATTCCATACCGTTTGTGCCCTTTTCTCATGACTCATCGCGCACTCTGTCGTCATTCCAATTTTCCTCCAGGTATTTTCCCAAGTGATTCCTTCGATTTTTCATTTTTTTCACCAGTCGTTCAAATATCAAAAGACCGAAATTTAAATATATCCATATATATATATATATTGGTGGCAAAAAATTAAAAAAACAATCTAAAAATCGGAAAGTAAAATATTTTTTACTTTTCGAGAATTAATTTCAATTGATTGAAACAATACGATTTGACCAAATGAATGTTATTATTATTATTATTTTTTTAATTGACTTAAACAATTTAAAATAATAAAAATCAGTGAAAAATTGAAATTTATTGAAAACAAATTTATTTTTTCACGGTGTGAAATTTGAAAAAATTGCTGAGTCAACTTTTCCAGATTATATGATAAATTTTTATTCTAATTTTTATTTCAAAAATTATTTATTACGCCGATAAAATCCGGCGCTGAAAGCCTCCGATTCCATAGCGTTTGTGCCCTTTTCTCATGACTCATCGCGCACTCTGTCGTCATTCCAATTTTCCTCCAGGTATTTTCCCAAGTGATTCCTTCGATTTTTCATTTTTTTCACCAGTCGTTCAAATATCAAAAGACCGAAATTTAAATATATATATATATATATATTGGTGGCAAAAAATTAAAAAAACAATCTAAAAATCGAAAAGTAAAATATTTTTTACTTTTCGAGAATTAATTTCAATTGATTAGAACAATACGATTTAACCAAATGAATGTTACTATTATAATTATTTTTTTAATTGACTTAAACAATTTAAAATAATAAAAATCAGTGAAAAAATGAAATTTATTGAAAACAAATTAATTTTTTCACGGTGTGAAATTTGAAAAAATTGCTGAGTCAACTTTTCCAGATTATATGATAAATTTTTATTCTAATTTTTATTTCAAAAATTATTTATTACGCCGATAAAATCCGGCGCTGAAAGCCTTCGATTCCATAGCGTTTGTGCCCTTTTCTCATTACCCATCGCGCACTCTGTTGTCATTCCAATTTTCCTCCAGGTATTTTCCCAAGCGATTCCTTCGATTTTTCATTTTTTTCACCAGTCGTTCAAATATCAAAAGACCGAAATTTAAATATATATATATATATAATTCTCGAAAAGTAAAAAATATTTTACTTTTCGATTTTTAGATTGTTTTTTTAATTTTTTGCCACCAATATATATATATATATATATTGGTGGCAAAAAATTAAAAAAACAATCTAAAAATCGAAAAGTAAAATATTTTTTACTTTTCGAGAATTAATTTCAATTGATTGGAACAATACGATTTGACCAAATGAATGTTATTATTATTATTATTTTTTTAATTGACTTAAACAATTTAAAATAATAAAAATCAGTGAAAAATTGAAATTTATTGAAAACAAATTTATTTTTTCACGGTGTGAAATTTGAAAAAATTGCTGAGTCAACTTTTCCAGATTATATGATAAATTTTTATTCAAATTTTTATACCAAAAATTATTTTATCATGAAATAATTTGTTGCTCTGTCGCGTAAGTTAGAGAATTTGCGACTTTGTGTTGTCGGTTGGGGAAAGTGTTGCGTATTGTGTATAGAAGATTTAACAGTAGCAACAACAGAGGAGAGCAGACGCCGGAAGTGACGTCACGGATTATTACGGTTTGAAAACCCGCTGGAAGGTTGCGGTTGACAAGCCAAGCGTCGACTATGCACAGAGTCGATAAGATTTATCTGTATATATATATATATATATATATATATATTTATATATATATATAAATAAATCTAAGAAGAATAAGATATATATATATATATATATATATATATATATAATTCTCGCCTCTTCATATTTTTCATATTACACTTATAAACTGACTCGGGACAACCATCGAGATGTAATCTCTAAAAATAAACAACACTGTTGCACTTGAGGACTATATTTATGGTGCCCTAAACTCTTAACTTATCCAATTAAAAGCCGAGCACAATTCTCATGTAAATTTACACTTTTCTACATAGGACAAAAAATTATTTTTCAATTTTTTTATTAGCCAAATTAATATTGATTTAATAATTCATCGATGAATAATTTAACCACTGAGTTGAAATTGATTTGATTTTTTGATCAAATTATTCATCACTTGAACGTGAAAAAATATTTTTATTTCTCAAAGATTTCGAGAGGACTAGCAAACGCGAAATCGAAGAGATATCACTCGATGAGGGTATCTTGTTGGCCATATAAATTGCTGTACTGTTTTTTTTTTTTTTTTTTTACTCAGCTCTCGCTCCATTCTTGATTCTCTCGTAGGCATACGCGCATCAAAAACTCGCGCTCTCGCTATGAAACATCGGGAGATTTTTTTTTTTTTTCGAGAGCACGCAGAAATAAGACAAGTAGGTCGTTGCTTAGACCGTACCAGCCGAGGCAACATGCCTTATATGTAATACAGATGCATATAGATATATGGAGTGATGTTGATATTATATATATATATATGTATATATATATATATTTTATATATATATATTTATATATATATTATTATATATACATATATTATATATATATATATATATACATGTAATAGAAGCTCAGACCGTAAAAAAAAAAAATAGCACACGAGCCATTCCAATTTAGTGATTTTTTTTTTTTTTTGTAATCGAGAACAACTCATCGATATTCGTGTAAGGTAAATTGAGAAAATGGTCCATAGAGATCGTTGAATTTGATTGACGATTTAATACAAATTGGTCTTTGCAAGGACTCACCTGCAACATTTCGAGGCGTGAGGACGCTTGTGGTGCGGCCATCCTTTTTCACCTTTTTTTTTTCACACTTGCCACTTGTGTGACCCTCAATCGCCGAACCGGTCAAGGGCACTTCAAGCTCCTGATTTCACCTGAAATACGTTAATTGAACAATTTAATAATTTTTAGGCAGGCAGAAAAATTAATGATAAATTTATACATTTTTTTGGTTTTTCGTACAATCGACCAAGTTTATGTTTTTTCAAAAAAAGGTGAATTTTGACAATTTTTTAAATAATTCTAGTTCTTATTTTAATGTAATTTTTGATACTGGCCAATAAGGCTCGTCATAAAAAATTATTAGCATACCCTAGTATACACGTTAATTATAATATACACAAGTGTATTTTTTTTTTTGATTTTTTATACAGAAATTTTTAATTATATATAATTGAATTTGGGTTAAATTAGAAAAAAAAAATTATTTCACCGCAAGATTAAGCTTATTATTATTTTATCCTTAGATAATTCGTACTTTTGATACTGGCCAATAAGGCTCGTCATAAAAAATTATTAGCATACCCTAGTATACACGTTAATTATAATACACACAAGTGTATATATTTTTTTCATCTTTTATACAGAAATTTTTAATTATATATAATTGAATTTGGGTTAAATTGTAAAAAAAATTGTTTCCCCGCAAGATTAAGCTTATTCTTATTTTATCCTTAGATAATTCGTACTTTTGATACTGGTCAATAAGGCTCGTCATAAAAAATTATTAGCATACCCTAGTATACACGTTAATTATAATATATAGTGTATATTTTTTTTTTGATCTTTTATACAGAAATTTTTAATTATATATAATTGAATGTTTTCTCGACTGCCCATACACACAGACACGCACTTGTCCACCCACATTTTCTCACAGCTTATTCAGCATTGAGCAAAGATTCTCTTAATGAATTTACGGATTAAAAAATTGCCCAAGACGAATCTCATTTTCCGGGGGCCCATTAGCGCGTGTAACATATAATAATAGTTTGTCGATTATAGACGCATTTATGTATTATATTGTCGTGGGTTGAGTCGCCCAAAACAATTTATCAAGTAACGCTGATGACTCTGATTCATCCATAATGTTTTTTTTTTTTACTCAATTACCGTCTTAATTATACAGACAGGTACTAAAAAAAAAAAAAATCCTTGAGTCTCAGTAATAATTTCATGACAAGTGCTGGTTTGAAACAATCATTATCGATATGAGTGTAATTTTGAACTTTGAGATTTTTTTTTCTTTTTTTTTTGTAGGTAAGAAAATCGATCAATTTTATAGTCAAATTTTTCTATATTATTATGATTTATTGGGACTTTGAGTGTGACAATTTCGCCATGATTGCTATTTGATTTAGAATTATAGAGGAAATTTTTTGTTTAATTAGGAGAATAATTTAATTTTATAGACACTTTTTTTTTTTCGGTAATTAATTCTCAGGCTTTGTTCGTGACAAATGTAATTGCTAAAAGTAAAGCCGCGATCAATAATTTCACCGCTATACGTTGGTTTTTACAGAATATTTTTTTTTCTCTCATTATACCTAAAATGAGTTAATTTGCTTGAGAGCTTTTTTTGTAAATATTATCAGGACTTTGTGGCAATTCCATTATCAACTGTCCTGGTAGCATTAACTTGTCCCATTTTTTTGTCCAATTAATTTTAACGATGATTAAAATTTATTTTTATATTATATTTTTTTTGTATAAATAAAATTTATTTTAATGTTTTTTTCCACGATTGACCTGGCAACTTTATGCGCGAGTATTTAAGGGTTATTTAAGGAAATTGTGATAATTCCATTATCAACTCTGACACGAACTTTTAACGTGTTTCGTTATTTTTTAAATTAATTAAATTAATTTTATAGACAATTTTCATGATAATTAACCTTACGAATTTTGCATATGTCAATATTTAAGGACTATTTAAAGACTATTTCAAGTGCATAATGTCGTAAAAAAAATATAAAAAAAAATAAAAAGTCATTTTCTTGATAATTAACCTTATGAGTTTTGCATATGTGAATATTTAAGGGCTATTTAAAGACTATTTCATGTGCATACATGTCGTAAAAAAAAAATTAAAAAAAATTTAAAAGACATTTTCTGAATTTGTGGCAAAAGTTGAGTCTAGAAATACGCGACGTGTTTGCGAGGACGAGAGTGAAAACGGATGCTCTGATAGTTGCAGCACATGGTACGCACGTGGTGGATGCAACGATGAGAGTTGACGGATAATAACAGAGAAAGGGATGAGCCAGAAGATCGCCGGGATGAGTTTTTGCTCAAATAAACGAGCGAATCGTGCTTTGACTTAAAATTTTTAAATCGGAACACAGGAATTTTACGAGCTTTTAAGCTCATAACTTTCGGTCTGAATAAATTGCATTATATTTTTCGTATATATATATGAGACTCCCATATTTTTTTTTCTTTCGAAAGCGTTACAGAAGTTTAAATCAAATAAAAAATATAAAAAAATATTTTGATTCGTGCACAAAAAAAATCTTTTTCGTTCTCTTATAAATTCATAAATTAAATTTAAAAAAATTTCATTAATTTTTGCCCCTCCCCTTTTTTTTAACGAAGAAAAAATATTTAAAAAAATTTCAATCATCCATCGAGAGACTCGCGATGATTATAATTTCGTGGTTAAAAATAATTAATCAACTGACCTTGAAAATTTGACGAAAATTTTTTTCTTCAATAACAATTTTTTTCTCGTGATGAATATTTTTTTTCATTCCATAAACATTCCAAATTTCGTATGGTAAATGAAACTTTTCAATGATAAATTTCATGAATTTTGTCAACGACAGTGATAAAAATTATTTTTCAAAAACACAACAAACGAAGAAAAAGAAGGATAAAAAAACGGGCGTGTTGCCGAACTGAGGACCGACGTAACACTGACGTTTCTCGGTTCTCCTCAGGTCCGAGTCCGGTGTGACCATGACGAGAGAGCCCTCTTGCCTTCTTCTCTCCCTCTCTCTTTCTCTCTATGTTCGTTTACTTTTTGCTCTTCCCTCGCGTTTTCTCTTGCACGCGCGAAACTTTGTTGTCTCACCCACAGGAACCTCTCGTGATGCCTTGCTGGACAAAACTCGCGAGGAGGTCACGAGAGAGAGAGAGAGAGAGCGAATTGCCGGACCGAGCAGAAAAGGGTTATCAACCTCTCGATAAATGCTCGGTAGCTGCAGCTCTTCGAGATTGAAATAAAATTATCCCGTGTCCTTTGAACGTCAATTTTTCACATGGGAGAAAAAAAAAATTCTTTAATCATTTTTCAAAAATTGATTGAGAAAAGAATTATGAATATTTTTTAATTAATTGGAATAAAAATTAATTACCTACTTTTGACATCTGATTATTCGATTAAAATACCCAAAATATAATTTTCTTCATATGATTATTGTATTAAAATGAAAAAAAGTTGTAATTATAAATTAATTAAATTTATAGATATTTCTTACCGCTCGAATAATGAGGACAAAATTTAAACTGTTTCTCGACAGCCCCTAATTGAATTAAAATACCCAAAATATAATTTTCTTCATATGATTATTGTATTAAAATGAAAAAAAGTTGTAATTATAAATTAATTAAATTTATAGATATTTCTTATCGCTCGAATAATGAGGAAAAAATTTAAACCGTTTCTCGACAGCCCCTAATTGAATAAAAATACCCAAAATATAATTTTCTTCATATGATTATTGTATTAAAATGAAAAAAAGTTGTAATTATAAATTAATTAAATTTATAGATATTTCTTACTGCTCGAATAATGAGGGAAAAATTTAAACCGTTCCTCTACAGCCCCGAATTAAATTAAAATACTACAGGATCATATTTTTGATATCGACAAAAAGTATTAAAAAAAAACATTCCAACTTTAATTTTAAATAATTATGTAATATTTTTCTCTCCTATCAAATTACATCAATGATGGTTTCTTTTTTTGGCACTGAAATTTTTCAAACAAATAATTGCACAAAAAATAAATGAAATTACTCTTTTCCACTTGCAATTTTGTCATTGAAGAAATTTTTCTTCAATCCCTTCAGACGAGGAAAAGAGTCTCGACAGTAACTTGATGATTTCCTCTGCGATGATCTTAAGATTTTTTTCTTTTTTTTTTTTTCAGTCCTTATAAGGCTTCCGGGCAGGTCTCATTGTCAGTAAGCAGAGCAGCCTGAGCAGCCCAAGTGGAAAATAAGTATTTGAGATTAGAAAGACTCGACGAGAGTTTGACTGACACAGGAGGAAAAATTGAGTGAGTTTTATTTATTTTCTGTTTCTTTCGTTCTTCCTGCTCAAGATTTACAGGAGTCCTTGATTTTTCAATGTATGGAGCTGCAGCACTTGAGTTTCAATATATATATATATATACACACACACAGGCAAAATCTATTTGGTCAGTGACTGCTAAATATGGCGCTCTCTCTCCAATCGAGGATTTCAAACACGTCACTGTTACACGAGACGTGATTCACGATCGACATATACTGTATATATATATATTTATATATATTTTTTCTCTTTCCTTTTCTTCATCAGCATCTTCAATCATGTCATTTAACGCTCATTAATTCAACGATCGATCGATCACGGAACATCATATATTTATATATATATATACATACATATATTTATATATATATATATACATATATATATATATATATATATATATATATATATATAATTATAAATGAACTTGTCTGTAATTTGCACAGTTTAACCAGATCAATGTTAAATCGATTATTACCTCATTGCTTGATAAATCTATCGCTTGTAAATTATATTATTGAGTTTTATTGTTTCCACCACGATTTATAATTGCTTTTTGCACGAAAGAGTTATGAATTGCTCGGTGCTTGTGTTGGTGAGACTTGTGTCGTTGATAGATTTATTCTCGTGCTCCGGAGAATTCTCCGCTTATGCAAACATCCCACCCCCTCACCCTCTCTCTCTCTCTCTCTCTCTCTCTCTCGTGTGTTTGCCTCAGGCTCTAAATTCTGTCAATCTCTCTTGTTCTATCCTTCAATATTCAGTAGGTGAGTAAGCGTTCGTACATGATTCTAATTTCGATTTCCAGCAGAATGTATATATATATATATATATATATATATATATATATATATATATATAAATTATATATTTCACATGTATGCATACATATGGGGCATTCTATGCTAATTCAGCCTTGCAAACTCCCACATTTTATTATTTTTTCAAGTTAAAAAAAGTTTTATGACGTAAAAAAAATCGGACAAAAATATTTTTTCGATGCCTTGCAAATTTCCATTCGGCAAATTCCCATATTTATTATTCATCCCATCAATAAACAATGGCCCCTACTATATTATATATATCACATGAATGATATGATATAATATATATATACATATATATATATATACATATATATATATATATATATATAAATATAATTATAAATATAAATATAAATATATATATATATATATATATATATATATATCATATATATCATATGCACGTACATTCGTGGCGAGAATGTATATCGATCGTTTATAATTATCTGTATTTGCCGCAAGAGCTTCCGTGTATTATGCATCACAGTTGAGGATAAAATGGTCGAGGAAAGTTTACCGCGACCCCAATCGTAACTTGTCGAACTTGTCGAACTTGTGCATAGAGAAATTGGAGATTGAACATTGTGGCTTGACTCAGAGAGTATGGGAGAGGGATGAACTATAATATATCGGTAAACGTAAAGCAGCTTCGTTAATAATATAATCAATATATTATTAAAGCGAGAGAAATGTTGATGGATAATTTGCCTCATGATTAAATTTTTTTTTTACATTTTTTGATAAATTGTGAGACATAATTCTTTTTTTTTTTTCCATAAAGTATTGTTGATTTTTCATGGGTGCAATTTGTTTTTAAGGGTCTAAAAAATTATCCTAAAAGTGTCGATATGATTTTTTTCTTTGTTCGAGATAAAAAAAAAAAAAAGAAAATCGACTCAATGGCAAAAATTGTTTTTTATATTTTTTGATAAATTGTGAGACATAATTCTTTTTTTTTTTCCATAAAGTATTGTTGATTTTTCATAGGTGCAATTTGTTTTTAAGGGTCTAAAAAATTATCCTAAAAGTGTCGATATGATTTTTTTCTTTGTTCGAGATAAAAAAAAAAAAAAGAAAATCGACTCAATGGCAAAAATTGTTTTTTATATTTTTTGATAAATTGTGAGACATAATTCTTTTTTTTTTTCCATAAAGTATTGTTGATTTTTCATAGGTGCAATTTGTTTTTAAGGGTCTAAAAAATTGTCCTAAAAGTGTCGATATGATTTTTTTCTTTGTTCGAGATAAAAAAAAAAAAGAAAATCGACTCAATGGCAAAAATTGTTTTTTATATTTTTGATAAATTGTAAGACATAATTCTTTTTTTTTTCCATAAAGTATTGATGATTTTTCATGGGTGCAATTTGTTTTTAAGGGTCTAAAAATTGTCCTAAAAGTGTCGATATGATTTTTTTCTTTGTTCGAGATAAAAAAAAAAAAACGAAAATCGACTCAATGGCAAAAATTGTTTTTTATATTTTTTGATAAATTGTGAGACATAATTCTTTTTTTTTTCCATAAAGTATTGTTGATTTCTCATAGGTGCAATTTATTTTTAATGGTCTAAAAAATTGTCCTAAAAGTGTCGATATGATTTTTTTCTTTGTTCGAGATAAAAAAAAAAAAGAAAATCGACTCAATGGCAAAAATTGTTTTTTATATTTTTTGATAAATTGTGAGACATAATTCTTTTTTTTTTTCCATAAAGTATTGTTGATTTTTCATAGGTGCAATTTGTTTTTAAGGGTCTAAAAAATTGTCCTAAAAGTGTCGATATGATTTTTTTCTTTGTTCGAGATAAAAAAAAAAAACGAAAATCGACTCAATGGCAAAAATTGTTTTTTATATTTTTCGATAAATTGTGAGACATAATTCTTTTTTTTTTCCATAAAGTATTGTTGATTTTTCATAGGTGCAATTTGTTTTTAATGGTCTAAAAAATTGTCCTAAAAGTGTCGATATGATTTTTTTCTTTATTCGAGATAAAAAAATTAAAAAAAAAAAATTCTTTCTCACGAAAATAAAATTGGATCGGGTTGCATATACAATTTTTTTAAATTATAATGTATGTGCATTATTCCATATACAAAAGCACAAAGAGATTATATTGTCCTTGAAATTTTTAATATGAGGAGAAAAATGATGAGAGCGTGACGTTCATGCTTGTGTGTGTGTGTGTGTCTCTCTCTCTCTCTCTCTCTCTTCTCTTTCCCTCATCCTTTCTCTCTCTCTCTTCTCTTCTCCTCATCCTCGCTTTCTCTCTCTCTCTCTCTCTCTCTCGCTCTCTCTCTCTCTCTCTCTCGCTCTCTCTCTCTCTCTCTCTCTCTCTCTCTCTCTCTGCGAAACCGTATCCACCTTGTGGAACAAAGAAAAAAGGGCCCTTCGACCGGAAGTCTATCCCGACCCCCCCAACAATATCCTTTTGGTCGATTGTGGTTTTTTCTGCAAAACAAAAAAAAAAAGTTACCTTCTCATATTTCAAAGTATGAAAATAGTAATGTCTCAACCATTATTATTATATTTAAACACATATATATGTGCATTTATCCATGGGTTATTTCATCGACATATATACGTCTATATATTTGACTGTGGATGCTATGAAATTGATATACTGTCTTATATATATGTCCTTTATATATATATAAATGTGTAAATGTGTAAATGTGCATCCATGTGTGCATAATTTCATCGACATATATATTTGACTGTGGATGCTATGAAATGGATATACTGTCGTATATATTGTCACATGCATGTCTGACGTCTTTTTATGAAGCTTTTGAGCTTTTTCGTGGTGCTAATGTGAAATTTTAGGGGTGGAAATGCTGTGAGCGATATATATACATATATATATATGTGTGTGTGTATGTGTATGTGTGTGTAATTTCATCGACACGTATATATGCATATATATATTTGACTGTGGATAGTATGAAATGGATAGACACTGCCATATATATATATATATATATATATATATATATATATATATTGTCTCACTTAACACGAGCACGAGAACCCGTTGGAGAACACGTTTTGCCATGTACCACGAGGGCAATAACAGCCTCTCACCCTGCTGGTTACATCAATGGATCATGAACCTCCCTTGCCCTTCCCATTTACCTTTGCATCCTGGTCATCCACTCTGGCACTCTCGTACTGCTATATGCTGGGAGATGGAAATTGCCTCCACCTATGCACTATGACCCGTGAATTTACTGCCGAAACGTGCTACGGTCACTTTGCCAGCCACTAAATGCTCCTTTATTAGCTAAAAGCTGAAGAACGATGTATAGTTCATTCTTTCGTTTTTATATGCATGGCTATGAAAACAATTTTTTTTTTCAAAGAAATTAAAAACAAGAATCCTATTAAAAAGGCCAATTCGTATAACGAAATGATCCCTTCAATTAAAGTTTTCACACGAAAAGCTTTCGATCGTTATAGTTTAATTTTTAGTATGGAACAAATTATCGTATGTTTTGGTGTAAAAAAAAAGAAATCATTATTTTTAACGATTTTTTCTCGGTAAAATTACCCTAGAAATATTTTTATTTATTTTTATCAATATTAAAGTTCTGATGAATTATGCGTGAGAATAATTTTTTTTTTTCAAAGTCCATCGCTTTATTTTGCTTCTTTTTTTTTGATTCCGAACAATTTTTAACAGAGTTCTGTCATCGACGTCTCTCATACCGATACGTCAATTCTAATTTTACCATGCTGTGTACTGGCCAGAATATTTTTTTTAGTTCCGAGAAGTGTCAGCAGATGGCGCTAGCGCATCCTATTTCTCGCTAGTCTCTTTTGTTTGATTTCTCCTGTAGTTTCGATTTCTGTGTTAAGGGCCTTTTGTTTTAATTCTCAGGTAAATTTACCTGTCAGATATCGCATATTAAGGGCCTTTTGTTTCAACTTTTAGGTAAAGTTACCTGTCAGATATCATCAGGTGGCGTTTTTTACATGTTATGGAAAGGGTTAAAAGAGGAATGATAAAATAATCTGGGGAGAGAAAAAAAGAAATATTCACGTCAAAATACTTCGTCCCAGTGACACAATAATAAAAAATAATGATAAAAAAACTTGGAAGCAAAAAAAGAAAAATATCCAACATAACGAAGTTTTATAATCCGATGTTTATTATCAACACGCAACATTTCCCACGATAAAAAGGTGAGAAATCGATTTTCATTCGCAGCCGTGACACCGATAATTGTCGTCGAGTTGTGTATATAAAGAGAAGTGGATAGTAAAAAAGAAATAACACCTAGGGGGTAGTAAAAAAAAAAAATAAAAATAAAAAAATACAAATGGTAGGTCTGCAACGATCCAGTCCGGAGAAAACATGGATACAATTGTTATCGATCGTCCCACACCTAATATTCATACATACTTTTGAATTCTCGTGGGAAATGAAGTAGGAGATAAAGTACCAGCGGTGAGAGCTTTCGAGGTCACAACCCTGCGGGGAAAAAAAAATCACGATCGTGTTTATGCATAGTTGCGAAAGGGGAAAAGCGAAAAATCATATTTTATAAATGATTTTTAATAAAAATAAATTAATTTAATAAAAATAAATTAATTTATTAAAATTTTTAATAAAAATAAATGAATTTATTAAAAAATTTTACAATTTTCTTCACCGATATAGTTGCGACTAAAAATTATGCTCGTTCGATTCGTAATCGTTCCAGCTTCAAAATGTCATTTTATTCATAAAGCTGCCTTTTCTTTTTTTGCCTCGTTCATTGATTTTCAAAAATTGATGCATCCATTTCGAAATATTTTTTCGCCAATATTTTAATTTCGGCAATTTTCAAACTGCGTTCAGGCTCACAAAAAAAAATAATTATCGGGATAATTGCATTTTCTAGATCTCCTCGTGGAGTTTTCAAAACACTGTAAATAAATCCAAATCGATTAAACGGAAGCTGAATTATTAGCCATGAAATTTTTTCACTTTTTACCATTTTTCGGTTTTTTAGGGGATTAAAATTTGCGTTTCTTTTCTTTTTTTCTTCTACAATTCTATTGGAAATTGTTCGTTACTTATATAAATCTTAGCAGGTTTTTGCTAGACGATAAAAAAAAATAACAAAAAAATAAAAAAGAAGAAAAATTGCGCGTGTAATGGAGAAATTCGAGGTAGATTCGCTGTCGAGCTAAAATTATCTGCTCGTTTATTAAGGATGGATATGTAACCAGAGAGTAATAGAATGAGAGGGTTGCGAGGAAAAATGAAATAGAGGGGTGGGAATGAACGAAAATCGAGCAAACAGATATATATAGGACATAACGAAGCCCAGTGGCTTGGAATTTGAAGTTGAGATTGAAATTTGCGTTTCTTTTTTTATTTTTTTTTCATTTCTACAATTCTATTGGAAATTGTTTGTTATTTATGTAAAATCTAGCAAGTTTTTGCTGGAAGATAAAAAATAAAAAAAATTAAAAATTGCGTGCCGAGCTAAAATTATCTGCTCGTTTATTAAGGATGGATATGTAACCAGAGAGTGATAGAATGAGAGGGTTGGGAGGAAAAATAAAATAGAGGGGTGGGAATGAACGAAAATCGAGCAAACATATATATATAGGACATAACGAAGCCCAGTAGCTTGAAATTTGAAGCTGAGATTGAAATTTTCGTTTATTTATTTTTTATTTCTACAATTCTATTGGAAATTGTTCGTTATTTATATAAATCCTAGCAAGTTTTTGCTGAACAATAAAAAAAAAAAAAAAAAATTGCGTGTGTAATGGAGAAATTTGAAGTAAATTATTCGCTGCCGAGCTAAAATTATCTGCTCGTTTATTATCGATGGATATGTAACCAGAGAGTAATAGAAAAGGAAAAGGGAAATAGAGGGGTGGGAATAAACGAAAATCGAGCAAACAGAAATATATATATATATATATATATATAGGACATAACGAAGCCCAGTGGCTTCGTATTATTTGCTTACTTGTGCACAATATTCTAGTGAATATTGTGCACAAGTAAGCAAATAATAATAACGAGATGGAAAAGCTCTCAAGTCGTCACGAGGCGTTATAATTGGTAGACAAATGACAGAGGGATGAATAAGATATGAACGTCAGCTTGTCCTTCTCTGAATATATTTTCGTCCTTGACATCGTTCTCGTCCTCATACTCGTCGTCGTCGTCGTCGTCGTCATCGTCGTCGTCGTCGTGAAACGTGATCAGGGTGACACCTGAGGAATTATTTTCTCATTTTCTCAAAATCTCAAAGTGTACAAAAAAAAAAAAAGAAAGGAGAATCGAGAGAATACAAAAAAACGTTTTGTATTCTCTCGATTCTTTTTTCTTTTTTTTTTTCAATATACCATCTAATTTTTTTCTTTTTTTTTAAATTCATTATCGATTCAACGACCACTTTTTTGCGGGCTTAAAATGCAATATGTCGAATGTCCTGGACAATTTTAAATTGCTTTCAGAATTTTTTAACGAACGAGAAATGTATACACAGAAAAGTTTTGAGATATATATATATATATATATTTTAAAATTTTTCTGTGTATACATTTCTCGTTCGTATATATATATATATATATATATATATGTATATGAGAGATGGAAAAGTCGATAAATTCTCTCTCAATGTGTAGATATGAAAAAAAAAAAAAAAAAATGCGATATGCGGAGTTGTCGCGGATATAGCAGTTATGTGCATAGTTTTTTTTTTTTTTTTTTTTTTTTTTTTTCAACGATTCCAAGCAAAAAAGTGGAGTATTCGGATATATATTTGGATAGGAAACGGATATTCGTCATTGGAAAACTGTACGAGCAAGCCTCACCAACCTTTCGCACAGTTTTCTTTCGAGACAATAAATCATTTTTCAGCTTACGAGAAACGAGAACGTTAAGGGAGAGTCCTGAATGTTTACTCTCTCTCTCTCTCTCTCTCAAATGACATATTATTTGAGAAATAAAACAGGAGCATTTAATAAATTGATTTAAATTAATTTCTTGCGTCAATTTATGAATTTGATTATTTTATTAATTTATGAATTTGATTATTTTATTAATTGATGCAATTAATTGATGCAATTAATTGATGCAAGAGCTTGAATTATAAAAATAAAAATAAAACATTACAAATACTTTTATTTCTGGCATCGGTTTAAAAAATTCACAAGATTCATCACTGAAGCATCAGGATCAAATTGAGCTGAAAAAATTTATAAAATAATTTTTTTTTTAACCCCAAAATTATTTATCCATCGAAAAATTCATCGCGGAAGAAGGGCGATTGAAAAATAAAATAAATTACGATGTGGCTGCTCATTTTTTTATTTCTCGTCTCGGAAAAAAATATCCTCGATGATTCTAGTGGGCGAAATGAGATTTGTGACGAAAAAAAGTATACAGAGAAATAAAAATAAAAACAAAAAACAAAAAAAAGGTCCGAGGCTTTCTGGACTCTCTCCACTCATACTCATCGAGTTTGCTCGACGGATTACATCCCTCTGGCTGGTTTCTGTTCGGGGATGGAAGGCTCGAGGCAAACAGCACACCGGCAACACCTAATCTGATCTCTCCACTCACTTTTCACAGGGCTCGTCTATCTCGCCGTCTCCCTCTTTCTCTTTCTCTCTCTCTCTCTCTCTCTCTCTCCGCTCGCAAAGAGAAAATAATTGATGGGAATAAGATTGCGCAGAGCCGATCTTTTCCGGATAAATTTTCTAATTATCCGGCTTTCTTCGTCCTCTCTCTCTCTCTCTCTCTCCCTCTTTCGTTATTTTCACTTTTTCTTCTCTACTTCTCTCAGTACTTGCTGCTTTATATATTTTGAACTTTCATTCTTATACCCAGCTGTGTCTCTCTCTCTCTTTCTCTCTCTCCCCTTTTTTTCTCTCTCTGTATTTAATACCATTTTTTCAAATCATTTTTTTCAATCGTTTTTCAAACGACCTCGAGACCCAAGTTTCTCATTTGTAACTTTATCAGAGTATCATTTAAGATTTGACGAGTAATTCAAGATAATGTAGATGATAAATTTCTGGCTTTAGATCGAATGATGAAAGGTTGAAAATAATTTCCTCATGTAAAAATAATTAATTTACGAAAAATAGTTTTATTTCTTTACAATTGAAATTAGTCTATTAGCCACATTTATCCATGAATAAAATATTCGTTAAACATTGAGGGGAAAATAAAAAAAAAAACATAAAATGTCAACGCAGCAACGTCATCGAAATGAGAATTATTTAAAATTATATTTCAAATTTAATTCAATATCTCAAATAATTCGTATCGCAATTGCAAAATTAAAAAAAAAACATTTCATTTTATTTTTGAAATTTTTCGTATTATTTTATGGAAACTCGTCAGAGTTACGTTGCCAAAATATTATCGTCGATACTTAACGAACGCGAAAGAGAGAAAAAGAGAGAGAGAGAGATCCATTAAAAAAATTTCATCAAACGCAATATAAGCTAAAATCCTGCATATTTATTTCCGTATGTTCATACCGAGAAAAACGTGTCTGTATATATATATACACAGGGTGGTATTAAAATCGGAATAAATTTCAACATAAAATTTTATACGGTGAATATTTTTATATCCAATTTGCCAGATAAAGCAATAATGCAAATCTTCACCTCTCAAATTGATACTCCTTTTAACATCTGTAAAATTGATCGGTGAAAAGTTGAATTAACGATGTGGTTTGCCACATCGCGATCCTATTTCGATTCAAAAATGATATCTGACCGAAAATGTCATTGAAAAAAATTATGAAATTATACACAGAATTTGGAGGCCTGTCAGTGGCACACAAAAGCTGCGGATGTGTCCAAACATAGGAGAAGCAGAATCAAAAAAAAATATCACTCGATATAGAGGCTGTTGGGGATTGTAAACAAACCGCAGCATTGCCACCCTCTCTCTCTTTCTCTCTCTCTCTCACACACACACACCCTCGTATTTCTTTCTCTTTCTTTCTCTCTCTCTCTCTCTCTCTCTCTCTGTCTCTCTCACTCTCTCTCTCTCTCTCTCTCTCTCACTCTCTCTCTCTCTCCCTCGTATTTCTCTCTCTCTCTCTCTCTCTCCCCCCCCCCTCTCTCTCCCCCCCCCCCCTCTCTCTCTCTCTCTGTTGAGACAAACTCAAACTCGCGTCTGAGATGAGGTGGAAATTGTCATCTCCTCTCGGCTTGATTGCTTTTCTCAACGGCCAAAATGGAAATATGGTGGGAACTCCTTCACGTGTAGCTGTGTCATAAGATTTATCCAATTCGTAAACGCTTTTTCTATGTATCTCTTCTTTTTTTTTTGTCGTCGACTATTTCCCTAGCAACAGCATTCACTCTTAAACGTAGTTTTCTCGGTGATGTATATATATATATATATATATGTGCAAATGTCACATTATTGCATAAGCTCACAAATTTTATGTATTGCGTTCTACGTAATACACACACACACATATATATAGATATTTGTATATGTATATATATATATATAGACGTATAACATATATATGCAGGAAATGTGGTCTTTCTGCTGAATATTGCGGATTACACGTCCTCGCCGATAGAGGTCGCACACATTCACTTTTCTCGCTGCGTGGCTCTAAATCTTGGCCTGCTAGTGGTGAGTTTTGCCCTCTGGCAAGAGAGAGAGAGATAGAGAGAGAGAGAGAGAGAGAGAGAGAGAGAGAGAGAGAGAGAGAGAGAGAGAGAGAGAGCCGCCCGTGCTTAGCCCACTTTCTATTCTATCCAGGCTCTTCCTCCGCTATTCCTCCACATATTCCTCTTTAATACTCTGTGCTTTTATATGGTCTTGTATGGCCCTTTTCCTACCTCTGGGTGCTTTGCTTCTCTCGTTCGCTACGATATTACGTCGCTTTCGAAAACTCTTGAAAAGGTCGACTGCAGTTTCCTCTCTCGTTCGTTTTCTCTTCCTCCCCCTCTCTCTTTTTCTCTCTCTCTGCCTACACACACACATATATATATATATATATATATATATATATATATATATATATATATATATATGTGCTGTAGCATGTGTGTACTTTTGCCGAGAAAAGCTCGCTTGGCCTGGCCGCAAATTTCGAAACTCGAATTTTTCACCCAATATTAGGTAATATAAGTATATACTATACATGTATATGCATAGTGGAATTTTATATATTTCGTACGGATTTTTGCAGGCTATTCGTCTTTTTTTTTTGTTTTCTGTTTTTTTTTTTCATATCTCGACTCTTTTTTCCATAATTTCGTATGAAGCATTAAATTTTTTTAAACTTCATTATGTATTTTATTTCAATATACCACGTTTGTTGATTTAAAATTTCATCCTTTTCCTATGATAAATCGGATTATCAGGTTTATAAGACGTACGAAATCTACATCGATCATTCCGCAATGGTCTTGTCACAGTGGCGCCACCTGACGGATTAGTACAATCCTAACTCTACTCCAACGCAATCTTCACTCAATATCGTTAAAATATAATCATCGAGTGAATTATTTTTCTTAAAAATATTTTAGTACTTTATATTGGTTATATATATATATATAAATTGAGAATAACTTTGCCTAAAATTTGTTTTCAAACTCTTTGCTGTCAAAGCAGTGACAGGGCTCGTTCGTTCATGACGAGAAAAAGTGGCCAGCAATCCTATCATTCTCTCTCTCTCTCTCTCTCTCTCCCTCTCTCTCTCTCTCTCTCTCTCTCTCTCTCTCTCTCCCCCTCTCTCTCTCTCCTCACGCAGCATCCCGATGAAAAGTGTACTCACCCTATAAGTCTGGAAGCTTGAATGAGAGCAGAGGGCTAAAACAATGTACGTAATCAGTATTTATATACGGTGTGTGCAGAGGCAGAGTGTACTAGAACAGAGTAGAGAGAGAGAGAGAGAGAGAGAGAGAGAGATAAAGATTTCTCTCTCTCTCTCTCTCTCTCTTTCTCTGTCTACTTGTATTCTGTGTACAAGAGAGTTTACCAGCAGAGCATAGAGTAGATGTGTATGCGTACACGACGAGTGCAACTGACAGGCGTCGGTGGGGTTTTGATAGCCGCGGAAATCCAATTTCAAACGCGAAATACACATCGAACTTCTCGCCCTCGCTTTACCTAATCCATATACATATATATATATATATCCACACTTCAATATATATATATATATATATATATATATATATCCACACTTCAATATATATATATATATATATATATATATATATATATACGAGTCTATTTGTATATGTACAAAGTGGGATGTCAGGCGTGCAATGTTATTGTGCAGCAATGTAGCTTTTGGTGTCGCAATATTTCGACGATGTACATCGACAGGGGTCGTTCATACGTGCAAAACAGACAGAAGCAAGCTCAACTTGGATTTAAATGAGAAGTGGAAATTATTGCAAAAAAAAATCTCAAAATTCAACCCCTAAGGGGGTAAAAAGGGGTAAAATGTTTTCACATGATAACATGTATACATATATATACTATCTGCTACTCGTGGCTATATATATATATATATATATATATATACATACAGATATACGAGTGCATTTGTATATGGATATCAGGCATGCAATGTTAATGTGCAGCAATGTAGCTTTTGGTATCGCAATATTTCGTCGATGTTATTTTATAAAATTACTCTTGTTACGTAAAATTTAACGTAACAAGAGATTTTTGATTTAGAAAGTTCGAGTGTTGGTTGGCAAATTGTCATAAAATGGTTTAACATTATTTCAATTGAATCAATTTTTTGATTTACGAAATAATATTTATGCCATTTTAAAAGTGATAATTTTTTTTTTTTTTCATTATTGGAAAAAATGATAAATTTAATTTGATGAATTTTTAAAGGGACATTTTTTAAACTGATGATTTATTGAGGGGTTCGATTGACACACCAATCAATTTTTTGTTACTATTTTTTAACATTGAAATGAAAAAAGATATCGCTGATGCGAGAAACAATTCCTGTGGGAAGTGGCTCGAGTCTCTCTTATCAGTGCATATGCATATTTATATGCCTGTATATCGTGCGAGAGAATCCGGTCATATGTTGTTTGTCGTTGCACGTGCGGTGCCACTTTGTCGGGCGATAACACATAATATAAACACGCTTTTCGCTTACATTCGTATATTCAAACCTTCGTCGTCCTTCCATTCTCCTTCCCTCTCACAAATCTTGGATCCCTTCATAATGCTATATCGCGCAATAAAAATCTTTGGCTTTTGAAGCTTTTTGGGGCTGCCTACATATATATATATATATAATGCATTTATGTTTATGCCTATCGTGAAATTATTGTTCTCTCTCTCTCTCTCTTTTACCCTCATTCTGAATTCTAGCGAGATGATGGGCGAATCCTGTGCTATATATATATATACATGTATATATATATATAAATCGCAATAAAAATCTTTGGCTTTTGAAGCTTTTCGGGGCTGCCTATATATATATATATATAATGCATTTATGTTTATGCCTATCGCGAAATTATCGTTCTCTCTCTCTCTCTCTTTTTCCCTCATTCTGAATTCTAGCGAGATGATGGGCGAATCCTGTTCTATATATATATAATCACATCGTTTCGTTCCATTTAGTATCGGATTTTTCATCGTCGATGGGCAAACACGAATTCGTGGAAACTTTATTAACATTGTCCAAAAGTTACGATCGTTATAAATTTTAGAGGAAAAGTTTTACAATCGCGAAAATAAATATTCTTTTGAAATAAAAAAAATCAAAATAAATATTCTTATGAAATAAAAAATTTCAAAATAAATATTCTTATGAAATAAAAAATTTCAAAATAAATATTCTTTTGAAATAAAAAAATTCAAAATAAATATTCTTTTGAAATGAAAAATTTCAAAATAAATATTCTTTAGAAATAAAAAAATTAATTTCTCCAACAATCCAAAAATCGCCATCTCGGAGTCGTATTCGCAGGTTTCCCGTATACCGTAAAATCAGAATCTCGTCCCTGCGATAATAATAAAATGAAATTGAATTATCGAAATAATTCAAAGTTAGTAGAAGAATTAAAAAATTAAAAAAAAAATGTTTCAGCTGATTCTCTATCTGCCAGACTGCTCGAGAATTGCGATTACAACCAGAAATTAATTAATAATTTTTATATACGTAACGTACACGAGATTTGTTAAAATTGGCGTTACCAGATATATATATATATATATGTCGTAACGAGAACCAGATGAGCAATTATCCGCTGTATCCGTTTTGCACCAACGATCTCGATTAATGAGTATCCCTTCTCGCTCGTTACGATACGATCCAATCCATTATTTCTGGCAATTTCCATTTTTTTTTTAATTTACAGCTTTAACAGGATTCTGGAAATTAACATTTTTTTTTTTTTTTATATATTTTTTAATTTACAGCTTTAACAGGATTCTGGCAATTAACATTTATTTTTTTTATATTTTTTTAATTTACAGCTTTAACAGGATTCTGGCAATTAACATTTTTTTAATTTACAGCTGTAACAGGATTCTAGCAATTAACATTTTTTTTTAAATATATTTTTTTTAATTTACAGCTTTAACAGGATCTTGAGGTCCAGATCGATTTGTCCCTCTACGTATCGAAGTTTTTCGTTCAATAATATATTTTTTTTGCTCGACTATATATACACGCGTTTTATGTTAACCGCAGCACTTACTCGTGAGATGCTCGTATCAATTTATTTTTCTTTTCCTTTGATAGAAAAATTCGCTTGACAGTTTTTTTTTTTTTTTTTTTTAAAAAGCTCGCGAGGTATTGATCGCGATCAATAAATAAACGCTCTCTCGTCTTGTCCTAATGTCCTCTCTCGTGCGTCAATCGAGCGTTTTCGCGAGAAATTCACAATTCATCCTTCAAGCTCAATGAATCCATCAATTCGGTCTTTCTATCGAGGTATCGACGTGAAGGAGAATTTCACTCGAGTATTTTGAGAATATATAAATAATCCGTTGGACGCCTGGTGGCGAAATTTTGAACTAGAATTAAATTGACATAGTCAGATGATATTTCATCAATATAGATGAATATATAAATTTAGTTTGTCGTTTTCGTTGCATTAACAAATTTTTAACCGACAATTCACATTACGAAAAGAGACAAATATTTTTTTCATTTTATTGAATTATTTTTTTTTACCTCACAGATATAATTGACAAATTTTTCATCAGGTTTGTAAATGAAATAATTTACGAACTGCCTGAATGATCATTTTTTTCTCGTCAAGAAAATTCATCTGTGGTACGAGGGGATGAAAATTTGATAATATCCGTGACCTCACGTGACCTGACCTCTTTTCGATCTTATTATCCTTATCGATTTTCTCATTTTTGTTCTGCCTTATCGAATAAGAAATGAGAAAGCCACAGGAATAGTATATGAATATACGACTCTCGTTTACTCTCCTTTTGCTATCATCTCTCACTCTCTTCTCTCCCTGTCTCTTTCTCTGACTCGTTCGGCCTTGAAAATAAATTGCCAAGAGAGTCCTCGCTCGCTGAAGAATTTTTCCCGTTTGTGGCAGAGACATCAGCGGGCGCCTCCTCACTCGTCGTATCGTACAAAAATTCGTTCTCTCGTATTACATTTGACCTGACTTGTATATATATATATATATTTTTTTTTTACCCCCTTTTTGTGTATCTGTACCCACACCCCTTCTTGTATATATATATCTGTACCCACAGCATCAACCGGGAAAATTGGAGAAAGAAAATAGAAATGCAAACATATATACATATATATATATATATATATATATATATATAGTGAAGTATCCTTGAAAGTGTTGAAGCCCAAGTAGGTCAGGGATTCAAAACTCTTAACGACAATCTCGAGCTTTACATATACTGATAATAATTGAAAGAACTATCGAGGTTCATTCAACTTTATAATTCCATAAAAAATCTCTCTCTCTCTCTCTCTTTCTCTTCAACAATATTATATCGTTGTTTACAAATTACATTTTACAAAAGTATTTTTAAAATAAAACGACAGAAAGGACTAAAATTGGAAAAATTATAAAAAGGCCACAAATGAATTAATTTTTTTTACGATCTCTAAATGCTTCGAACAAATTAACATGTGAATATTATAATATAAATTCAAATTCACAAAGCCAACACATCTACATGCAAAATTTTTAACGTAGCTATATATATATATGTGTGCGTTTGCTCTCAGAGGAAATTCCAGTAAAAGGCAAAATATATTTTCAATTCATATACGGCTGTTTCGTTCAGTTTTCGATCATCAGAGGTCACATCGATGATGGGGGAGTTTGGGGTATCAGAATTAATGTACAATTTGATTTTCGTTCAATCACAATAATTACTTGGTATATGCCGTCAGCCACGCGCATTATCGATACGAATAAATAGGATATGGAGTGGAAGCGAATAATCGGGGAGGTTGGGAAGGAAGTGTAGAAACAAAATAAGCAGAATGTTCTATATTGTTATATATATATATATACATATTATATATTATATATTATATATTATATATTATATATTATATATTATATATTATATATATATATGAGATATTCCACCAGAAACCAGCCAGCCCCAAATCTTGGGCCCCTCAGAATCCTTTCAAACTTGACGAAAATTATCGTGGCATTTGCTGCCAAGTGTGAATGATTTTTATCAAATTTTTATTTGCAATCGATGTGAGAAATTAAAAAAAAAAAAAAAAAAATCAAGACCATCCGAGCTTCAATGGAACTCAAAAGCTATTCATCGTACGAAAAAATATTTAATACAATAAAGTTTCAGTTTTGGGGGAACTTTTTTTTTTATATATATACATTTTATATATTTTATATATGTGTATATATATACGTGTATGTGTGTGTATAGTTGTGAAATCGACAACGAAGAGGGAATGGAAAATGGAAATATACGCAAAAATGCAACTGCAACAGCGTCAGTGAACGTATAATAAAATAACGTCGGATCGAATTGCCTGCCCCATGCCGAATTGGGTACTCGCGATTCTCCCTCCGCCATTCCACCCTCGTTTCCCGAATGTTTTTTTTTTTTCTAGTGATTTCAGAGTCAGATGGAGGGGTGGAAGAGAGAGAGAGAGAGAGAGAGAGAGAGAGAGAGAAAAGTAACAAAATGCTACCGTACTTCGACTGCATAAATACGTGTCAATGTATGGGCTCTTTGTTATGGATTGGCTTAATTTACACAAGCATAAAAAAAGGCAATGAAAAAGGACAGTCTTAAAATAAATTTGAAAAGATTTTTTTTCAATTTTTGGTCATTGCAGAAAATTATAGCAAATTAGAAATAGAAAATAGTTTCAATTTGTATGAAATACTCAATAGATAAAAATTGGGTATCTCGTATATTCGTCCCAGTTTGTACCAAAATCTCCTCTTTCTCTCTCGTTTTATTTTACTTTTGTTCCTTCTTTTTTTTTAACGTTTTTTAACCTCTTCCTGTTTTTACGATAGAAAAAGCTTCGAGTATTTATTTGGCTCAGCAAGATTTTCCCCCGAATTATTGTATGCATATATACATATATATGTGCATACAATAATAATATATATATATATATATATATATATATTAGAATATTATACACATGGATGAGGTTAAGGAGGAGAAGAATCTTCATTTTGTCATCACAACTCAAATGTGAAATTTTCATCTCGACATCGCAATTCATTTCTGTGTGTATAGGTGGCGAATTTATGTCTCGCTGAAATCGTCCATTTTCCTGTTCATCGACGACGTATTTTCGTCTGCAAGTCCTATCGTATCCACGGGCATGTAAAATTCACAGAAAACGGATAGATGAAAAAAAAAAAAAAAAAAAAAAAAAGAGAGAATAAAAGACCTGATGGCGTGTATTCTTCTTGCTCTCGCGTCCATTTCACAGCTGAGAGATTTTTCGGTCTCGATGCGTTTTTCGACGTTTCACATGTGCAATCATGCATATATATATATATATATATGTTTTGTCTCGCCTATACGATTTTTCCGATCTTCTCACTAATATGCGAACCATGAAAAATATTTTCGTCGACTTTCCATAATTTTTTGTTGTCTATAATAAAATAAATAAATTAAAAAAAAAAAAAAAAATAAGAAAAATAATTAAAAAAATTATTTCAATAATGTACATCGAATTACGTAAAGTTCATTAGGTCAAAAATTTGAAAATTTGCAAACGCTGTCGAATTTTTGAATATATATTAAAAATAGTACAAAAATACTCTATATATATATATATACATATTGAAAAAAACAAAAAAAAAAAAAAAAATATATATATATATATATATATATTGAGTATTTTTTTTACTCAACCTGAAGTGTTGGATGATCGAGCTAATGGACTATCCGATCCCACGATGTTCTTTTGTCTCATTTCTCGTTTCTGTCTGGCACTTGTCTGGTTAGAGAGACGAGGAGAATATTTCGCGTTGGACGTTCGAGCCTCTTGAGCTTCGATGCTTTTATAACACCAATGAAATTTTCCATAGAAGCTCGACCGATTTTTTCACCGGTAATTTTCAATTCTCGTGAGATTGATTTTCTCTTTAGAGGCAGTTCGTATATGATCGAGAGAACTTTCAAATATATATTCGATTCGTCGTTCGTGCTTGAGAGGACTCGCGAACGATGATAATCGTTGTCGTCGTTCACTCTGGAAATCGGAATGCATATTTATCAACTTTTTTTTTCCATCCCTTTCCTCGTCCCCACCAATCGTACAGTCGTAGAAATATGAGGAAGCGAGAGAAAGAGAGAAAATTCTTCGCTCACCAGTTTTCCATCGCTATATAGATTCGCAGATGGTGGAAAAAAAAAATATATATAAGAGGAGAAAATGAGAATGAAAAATTGAAAAACTTCGATGAGAGAGGTCAATGATATGCATTTTACGATCTATCGCATGCCCAGATCTTGCACAGAGCTCAGAATTATTATTCTCGTAGATCCGTTGCGGTGAATGTGCTGATGGATCTGCTCGTCTCTTTTTTTTTTTTTTTTTCGACGAATCGACAAGAGATCGGCATTGCAATCGTTGATAAGATTATTATTTTTGAATAATTTTATTTTTTGAATAATTTTTATTTTTTATTTTTTAAACAATATTAGTATATATTATAATATATTATAATATTTTAAATAATTTTTCAAAGGGTTTTGTCCCTTTGACATTCCCCATTCTCCTTTCATTTTTCCTTTCACTTTCCAGTTTTTTTTCGAGGTTTCTCGTATAGAAGGTAATATTAAGGTCGATATTTGTCAGCGATGCATGTAGCAGTGACATCAGGAGAATATTAGTTCGGTGGGTCATTCTTCTGTGAAACCGTCCAGACCTTTTTCCCCATATACATGATTCCCCTTTTCCCATATATATATATAATTCCCCCTTTTCCCATATATATATATATAATTCCACCTTTTCCCATATATATATATATACAAACGCGGTACACAAATTGTAATACGAGCCATCGTCATTGTCGCCAGCCGTGTTGGCAAGTTCTGCTCTCTTTTCGATGTACCCTTTCCTTCGCCTTTCTGCCCCAGCAGCGTCGACGCTAAAATTGCGAAAACTTTTCGCTCTTCGCCACTATATGGGGAAGCGAGCAATTTTTTTTCCATTTTTCCATCTCAAGAAATAAGGGGTATGTATATATATATATATCTACCCATTATATGCAGAGAGTTGGCTGGTGCAAAAGGGCCTTTGATACATATTTATATAAATTAAAATGTGGGGAAAAATGGCCCCTTTATGGGCTAATAAATATTTCCATCAAATTACACGAATGGGGAAAATTTTATGAGCACTTGTCGATAAAACTTTCCTTTTTTTTTTAATCCTAAAATCTTGCATGAACGATTACAAAATGGCAGAAATGAGTGTATAGTTGAATAGTGAAAATACGAAAGGGTGAAATTTTATTCCATTTCTACAAACCCTGGCCATTTTTTTGATGGTTCAAAGGAAAATATCTGGGTCTGAATTCTCCGTCGACACAATTCGTTTTTTCCAAGTATTTTTTTTTACTGATGCGAGCTCGATAGTTCGGAATCTAAAGCTAAAATCGTAGGTGCATTTGAAATTTACCGAATGAAATTTACAAAGTCATAAGGGATTTAGCAAAATCAAAAGAAACAAAGATTTGTAATAAATTGAAAAATCATGCAAAATGAAAATTTGAATCTGGAAAATTTTATAAGCCCTCGTCGATAAAACTTTCCTTTTTTTTTTAATCCTAAAATCTTGCATGAACGATTACAAAATGGCAGAAATGAGTGTATAGTTGAATAGTAAAAATACGAAAGGGTGAAATTTTATTCCATTTCTACAAACCCTGGCCATTTTTTTGATGGTTCAAAGGAAAATATCTGGGTCTGAATTCTCCGTCGACACAATTCGTTTTTTCCAAGTATTTTTTTTTCCTGATGCGAGTTCGATATTTCGGAATCTAAAGCTAAAATCGTAAGTGGATTTGAAATTTACCGAATGAAATTTACAAAGTCATAAAAGATTTTGCAAAATCAAAAGAAACAAAGATTTGTAATAAATTGAAAAATCATGCAAAATGAAAATTTGAATCTGGAAAATTTTATAAGCCCTCGTCGATAAAACTTTCCTTTTTTTTTTAATCCTAAAATCTTGCATGAACGATTACAAAATGGCAGAAATGAGTGTATAGTTGAATAGTAAAAATACGAAAGGGTGAAATTTTATTCCATTTCTACAAACCCTGGCCATTTTTTTGATGGTTCAAAGGAAAATATCTGGGTCTGAATTCTCCGTCGACACAATTCGTTTTTTCCAAGTATTTTTTTTTTACTGATGCGAGCTCGATAGTTCGGAATCTAAAGCTAAAATCGTAGGTGGATTTGAAATTTACCGAATGAAATTTACAAAGTCAAAAGGGATTTTGCAAAATCAAAAGAAACAAAAATTTGTAATAAATTGAAAAATCATGCAAAATGTAAAAATGAAAATTTGAATCAATCCTACAACGTCTAAGATCAATTGATAAATCGTCTGATTTTCTCCCATGAATTTGATCCTTTTTTACTCCGGATGACCATTTTACCCCACAATTCTCTAAAATATCTATAGATATACGTATATGAAGAAGTGAAGAAAAGTGTGTGCCGGGACGTACGGACGGCCTCGTACATATTGTTACGAGTTATCGCCAAAGTTGGCCCGTCCATTTTTCTTCTCACCTCGTATCTCGACTAGCATCCTCATCTACCCTCTTTTTTCTTCGTTTTATTCCTGAAAACTCAGTTCTCCTTTCTCTCATGATTTTCCTAGTTTTCCTCGCATTTTAAACTTGCCCCTCTCGGGTTCTCGGTCCATTCTCTATTCCTCTTTTCTTTTATCTTGTTGCTTTGCATCTCGCATGAGTACGATGCACTTATCCAGAAAATTCGAAATTCCAGAGCACCAAAACACACACATATATATATATATATGTAAAGAAACATGGCAGTATATACATTTCCATGGTTACTTCCTGGTCCAGGCACGAGAGATGCCTCAAAATTTACTGCAATTTTTCTATCTGGGTCACGCAAAACCGACGTCGTACTCGGCATTCCCTTTCCAAAAAACGATCGTCACAGAGTTGCAAAGCTCGACTCTGATCCCTCTGGTGGACTGAAATTGGTCGACGACCCCGACAATTCGACCACTGCAACTATGAATACATATATATATATATATATATATATATATATATATATATATTTGTAAAGTTAGCTCTAAAAGAGAATGAAAGAAAAAAGTAAGCGTGACTCTCGTTTCGTAAACACCCCTCTGCGGTTTCAGATATATCCCATTCTCACCAACTCTTTTATTTTATTTTTCTTTCGCCTGCATTCGCCATTTTCATTCTTGCTCACATAAATGTAAAGACAAATTTTACATAAACCGTGACAATTCGAATTTTTATAATTGGAACGTTGAACAATAAAATGTTATTACAGGTGACCCATGAAGCTCCACGAGATCGTTTATCCAATAACGAAAATATCGGATTAATAACAGACGGAAAATACAAGGGGATTATCCTTTTATTTATTTTTTCTGGTACCTTTGCGGACTTGCTATGTTTTTTTTTTCCACCTATCTCGCTCTTTCTTTCGTTTCGATCAGTATCGTCGTGGCACATTGGACGTCGTTTATTTTTCTCTCGATGTTGCCGAGAAGAATCGATGTTGGGAAAACGGGGTGGATAACACTCGATATTCTCCCTTCCTAGAGAGAGAGAGAGAATGAGAGAGAGAGAGAGAGAGAGAGAGAGAGAGAGAGAGAGAGAGAGAGAGAGAGAGAGAGAGAAAAGTAGACAGAACGAACGAGGGATATTCTTTCAAAAAGAGAGGTTTTTCCCTGGGCACAACGTATGTGTGTGTGCGTTGTTCACCTCCCGAGACAGACCGAAAGAGAGTTGGTCGAGATATAAGAGAATGAACGAGAGAGAAAAACAAGATCGAGAGGAGAAAAGAGTCCGAGCTTGGATGTTAAGCCACCAGCACGTTTCGTTTCGTTTTATAGTGGAAGGTTTTGGCTTTTCTCTCTTTCTCTCATTGCACTGACCCTCCATTTTCTTTCGAGCAATTTCTTATTCTTGTTATCCCGTTTGAGTTTTTTTTTTTTTTATTATTTTCATTCGTAGAGAAATTTTCTGTAGCGAAAACGGTCCAGGAAAGCATCACAAGTAGTAAAGGTCATTAATAGTCAGACATGCTTGACGTATCGCCAACGAAGATCTGTATCGACAGATCTCCGTTGGCGAAAACTCAACGGATGAATGACAATTGTTGGAGAAATTAATCACAGTGACATAAAAAATATTCATATTAATCGTATAATATTTTTATCATTCGAATAAAATGGATTTCGATAATTTACAAATTAAATATATGAACGTAGTAAAGTTTTTAAAATAAAATTATTTTCCAATATGTTTTAATTTTTTTTGAAATATATTTATCAGTAATACCATAATAATTTTCTTATAATTATGAGTATTTATAAATAATAACAAAAATTTATCGTTATGAAAAAAATCCATTGTCAAAGATTTTTTTCACGAATAATATAAGTAGCAAAAGAAATTCAGTGTCAGACAATAGAGGAAAGTTGGTCGATAAGTGAGAGCTCTCGGGGGTGAGAATGGCCAGAGTTGAGGCAGTTAATAAAAAAAATATTATAATTATGTATTATTTATAAATAATAACAAAAATTTATCGTTATGAAAAAAATCCATTGTCAAAGATTTTTTTCACGAAGAATATAAGTAGCAAAAGAAATTCAGTGTCAGACAGTAGAGGAAAGTCGGTCGACAAGTGAGAGCTCTCGGGGGTGAGAATGGCCAGAGTTGAGGCTGAGCTACTAAGCTCACATCAGACAGCAGTAGAAACAGCTCTTATAGTTCGCGTTGAGCATAGAGCACGAGTCGGAAGAGCGTTGGCTGACCCACTCTCGTTCTCTTCACTTCTACGACTGTGAATGCTTCCATGTGGCAACTGTACCACTCGCAGTAGTACAGTCTTGTACTCGTTCAGACAAGGGACAAGGAGAAACTGTCCGTGTTGGAACGGACACGAGGGAGAGGAGAATAGACCAAGTGCTTTGAGAGTGTGCGAATGTCTCTCAACTCTTTTCTCGATTTCTCTTGTTGCTTGGGGTCCGAGGATTTCTTCGTAAAATAATTCGTGGACTCGATTACCCGAGCAATATTTATTCTTCGAGTTGTGTAAACATGTCGAGCTATAAATTCGCACACTTTTTCCCTCCCAATTCTATTCTATTGTTCTTCTCTCGTTCATTTTGTTGCTCGCTTATATATATATACATATATATATATTTACGCGGGTATCGAAAGCTTATGTAGCTATATATAAGACAATCTATTGTTATGCTTTTTCAGGGAATAATCCCGCTCGCATTAAATGTTACAAACAGAGCGAAATAACCAGCACAGATATTTTAAGTACGAGAGGATTAAATCGGAACTCTTGCCCCTGTATATGACTTTTCTTAATTTCACTCACATATATATATGCTTTTGTATTGTGACAAGATGAGAAATAAAAAATAATGGCGTGACTATGAAGAAATCAAGAATAATGCAAAGAGAGAGAGAGAGAGAGAGAGAAAGGAGAACGATATAAATGAAGAAAAAGAAAAAATGCAGGTGAGGGGTAAAAAGTAGCCCAGAAGAACTCTATGCGGTGGGTCAACGGTCGCATCAGGGTGCCCTGCATCACGTTTGCCACATCCGTGCTGTATCGTCCTCACGGATCGGACGTTTTATATATGTTTACATATATATATATGTACATATATGTGTATATATATATATACATATATGTGTACATACATATATATATATATATATATATATATATATATATATATATATATGTATATATATATATACGTAGAAAACGTTACCACGTTTTCCTTCATCTCGTTCTCCACTCGTAATTTTCCACCCTGGAACATTCTTTTCTCCTCCACCTCCCCTCCCCCCTCCGTTTCTTTGGTCCCCCATATGGTCCATCTTTCTTCGTCTCTGTTTCACTTTGGTAGTGGCTCCTTTTTCGTACCCACGGACACGTCGGACATACCAGTTTCGTTTTTCCACCCCCCCCCCCTTACTCACCCCCTCTCTATCAAGAACTTGATTAATTTTTTTCTCTTTATTTTTTCGAAATTTCACGTGCTTTTATTTTGTCAATTATAAAAGAGACGCAAATATAAAATTTCGTATTTCACAAAGCAAGTAATAATAATAATAATAATAATAATAAAGATTATGCAGTTCTGCGTGTAATTTTTTCCTGGCAAATTCTGTTCAAAGCTGAGAAAAATTTGATTTTCACAGCACAATTGACAATTTTTTGGAAAATCCACGGACTTTCGAGCGCGAGGAAACTTTGAAAAGAATGAACGCGCAGAGTTCTCTGCAATTTTTTTTTTTCGTTTCAGAGTTGGTCAAGCTGGAAAAAAAAAAAACAAAAAAAATCACTACAAGAATTCCATGCCTTGAAAATTATTTCACCTCTCCCTCTCTCTCTCTCTCTCTCTCTACCTGGAGCGCAGAAAAAAAAAATGTCGTGTTGCCAATGACTATGCGTCGTTTTCCCTCGTGTTTTTTCATGCACACACAGAGTGCATCTTTGTCGTTTCTACAACCCCTGAACGATGGTATTTCTCTCGCACCCTCGCGCTTCCCCTTTCGCCGCCAATCTCGATTCTCCCCTACTTTGCGTTTTCTCTCTTCGACTTTTTTCCATTTCCGTCATTCTCTCTCGCTTCTATGGGCCATTTTCCCTCTCTGACTCGTGAGAAACGAGTATCGGGCTTTCTCTGTCCCTCTCACATGAACATCGAAGCAATCCCCCTCTCTTATCGTGCGGCTATGCAAGTGAATGAGAGTGAGGGGGAGAGAGAACGGGAGTGAGTGAGAGAGAGAGAGAGAGAGAGAGAGAGAGAGGGGTAGAAAGAGAGAGAGAGAGAGGAAGAGAGGGGTAGAAAGAGAGAGAGAGAGAGGAAGAGAGGGGTAGGAAGAGAGCGAGAGAGAGAGAGAGAGAGGAAGAGAGGGGTAGGAAGAGAGCGAGAGAGAGGGAGGAAGCGAGAGAAAGAGAGAAAGAGAGGGAGGGAGGACGAGAGAGCGAGAGAGAGAGAGAAGCAAGCGGGCGCCTGCGCAGTTTCTGGTACGCGAGGCGTCGGCGTCGCGGCGGGGGCGTCGCTCTGATGGTTCGGCCGGACGTCTGACGACGATGCTCCCGTAGTCCAGGGGCCAGTATAAACGGTAGCGCCGTCGTGAGGGTCTCGAGGAACCCCACGGAGAGCGAGAGCGAGAGAGAGAGAGAGAGAGAAAGAAAAGAGAGAGAGAGAGAGAGATAAACGTATTGATAGAAAAAAACAGGGACAAATCAACACAAACAGAGCAATTTGCGTGTTAAAACAACAAAGCGAAGCAATGAAAAGTAGGGAGACGTGAAAAAAAAAGGCCAATACGTTCTTCGTCTGTTATGCTTGAGGTTCGCGCGACGAGACGAAAACAACAACAGAAGCGAAAAAATTCTTTCATCTTTTGAAGCTTGCGTAATTTTTGCCGGGTTTGAGACATTTCGTAGCTTTATTGACGAAATTCCAGGCTACTCAAGCCCGTTGAGGATACTCAAAAAAGCTCGCACGAAAAATTTCGTGACGAAAAATAGTTGAAGAAAATTCCTACAGTGAATAAGGGTTGAAAAAAATCGAGAGATCAGTGAAGTTGGTGAGTGCAAGTATTAGAGAAAGAAGGAGGAGAGAGAGAGAGAGAGAGAGAGAAACGAAAGATAAAAATGGGGCGATACGTGAGCGAGGCCACGAGCCACGGATCGATCGTGAAATAACTTTGTGCGAGCCACCGCAGAGAGATAGAACGAGCTAGAGAGCGAGAGAGAAATCGAGATATATATATAGAGAGAGAGAGGGAGAGAGTGAGAGAGAGAGAGAGAATCGTTGCTACATACAAGACGAAAAACACAAAAATCGAGAAACGAAAAAAAAAACGTTTTTCTTCTTCTTCTTCTTCTTCTTCTTCTTCTTCTTCTTCTCATCTTCTTCCTCCGCTTCATTTTCTCCTTCCTTCAAAAATTCTTCTCACTCTCGATCATCGTCTCGGCCAGTCTGCTAATTCATAAAAGTTGTCCTTCAATCTTTCTGGACTAAACATACATTAGAAAAAGTCAGAATCTCGAAGTATAAAACTTGAAAAAAAAAAAAAAAAAAATCTCGTATTTTTCGTAAGTAAAAAAATCCGGCGCACGCGAGTGACTTTAGTGAGTGTATTTATGCGAGTGTATGCGTGAGTGTATTTTTTTTTTCGACTTTCGAAATATTCCCGTGTCCCGCGTGTGTTTCGTGCTGTTCATGGAGCAATTTTGCATAAAGTTAATTATTCGTCGATTCGTCTTTTCTCGCTGGGGGTGAATAATAAATAATTAAAAAAAAAAAAAAAAAAACATCGTCGAGGTCAATTTCATCGTCCGTCGGATAGAATTTTTCCTTCCACGAGTAAAATTCATCATTATCTTGACATAAAGTTTTATTTTTTTTATTTCTCACGTGACTGAAACTCACGGGGATTTCTTCAAGTAATTACGAACGACGTTCAGGGTTGGTGGACGTTTTTTTTTTTTTTTCGTCCAGACACCAGTCTCATAATTTATCAATTTTTCGTGCAACGCAACAACAACAAATTGCTGTGTTAATAAAAGAAAAAAAAACGTATCACAAGGTCAAATGAGAATTATAAACGTAACGAAGGAAATGAGCAGATCGTGAATCGCTGAAGAAAAAAAAAATATAAAAAAAAACCCTGAGGTTTGAAAAAACGATCTTACGTTTCAAGGGTAAGAAAAGCATCCGATAAATTACGACGTATACGTGCGTGTCGACAGTGAATTTTCCGCGGTGGGAATAAAATTCTGCAAGAAAAAAAAAGAAGAAGAAGAAGAAGAAAAGAAAACGTATCGACGACATAAATTTAACCCCGAAAGCTCGGCAATTATCTCGAGCGATATTTCGGGGGTTGGTCGACTTCCGGTCTGGAAAGAGGGGGAGGAAAAAGAAACAATAAAAATAAGGGAAAGAGATAAAGACGAATAACGCAAGAGCGAAAGTTGGCTCGTGTAGCGAGGTCGCCCCCGATTGTCCAAGCACACTCGGACTTATCTATTTCCAGGTTAACCCATTTTATGGATTTCTTCCACGAGGTCGGACCAGAAAAGATCGTGGATAGAGCTCGATTGCTTATATAGAATAAATACCGAAATATAAACAAATTTTCGCAGACCTATATACATATATATATATATATACTTATATATATTATATATATACATATATATACATATAAAATCGATATATAGTATATAGAATACGAACCACGTTATTCTCTCGCAGCCTGCACTTCGTTATCATCATTTGCACGAGGAAAGGCCCTCGTGAGAGAGTCGTGAGAGGGAGGGAGAAAGGAAGTAGAAACGGAGTTTGTACGTTGGATGAATATACATGACGATTTCTCATACTGTAAATAGAAAAGGAAGAGAGCGAGAGTGAGAACGGACACGAAGCAAAATCTCTCGGTTATAATTCTGCATTTTGCCCCTATATATACATATATATATATATATATATCTACACAGTAGATTTGTCCGTCCGTTCGGCAGCACAGCTCGTCGTGCTGGTCACGTTGCATCGACAAAAAGCATTTGGAATAAAATGATGAATAAATGATAAATAATAATAATAATATAAATAAAATAATATAAAGTGCGCGTCAAGTGTGGTGTAATTGACAATTAATTATTGGGGGAAAAAAAAAAAAGAAAATTAAATTTCAAATTTTTCTCGAATTTCCAAAAAAGTTAAAAATGAATTCCTTGCTGTTCTGTCTATTATTGCCATTTCTTGGACTTTTGTCCGATCGTGCATGGTCATTCGTACTCGAGGGTTCATCAACGAGCTACGCGCAATTTCGTAAATGGAACGCCGCGTTAAATGGAAGTCTCGAATTTGAATTTAAAACTGAGCAGGGAAATGGTTTGTTATTGTACACCGATGATGGTGGTACGTATGATTTTTTTGAGATTAAACTAGTCGAGAGTGCCCTGAGGTTAAGATATAACCTTGGGGGTGGAGCACAAATTGTAACTGTCGGTCATGACCTTGGCGATGGACATTGGCACAAAGTTCAGATTTTACGTAATAATGAAAATACAACGTTGAATGTCGATGGTATTACTGCTACGTCAATGTCACGTGGTAAAGAATACGAATTTGGACGATTAGCTGGTAATTCGGATGTTTATGTTGGTGGAATGCCGAGCTGGTATAATAGTAAATTGACCCTACTCGCATTGCCCAGTGTTATATTTGAGCCGAGATTCAACGGTATCATTAGAAATCTCGTTTACGCCGATGGCGAGAATATTTTGCCAAAACGACAGGAAATGAAGAGCCGCGATGCCAAGGTAAAACAATATTCCAATTATATTTTTCATATATTGCCAGATAATTTTTTTTATTTATCTCGTACGATGATTATAATTTTTTGTTCTTCAACGAATTTTCAAAAAAATTGTGAAACTTTTCATTCCGGAGAAAGAAAAAAAAAAATTGTCCTCGTTGATTGAAATTTATTGCAATCTAAGAGAATTTATTTAAATCGAGAAAAATTACTTTTTTCATATTAAACAAATATTTATATTTTAATAAAATAAAATTGCACGAGATTAATTTAATGGAAATTTAATGAAATTAGATCGACCCAAATAATGTAATTTCTCTCGTTTCAAAGTGTCATATTGCATCCCCCTTTCTCCATCGAAATAAATATCGCATTTTTCAATTATTTTTTTTTTGCTTTCTATCAACGTTAAATATTAACGCGAATCACAGTTTTTTTTTTCGTTCAAAGGGTCAAATTTTAATCGCCAATATTTGTATTCATGTTTTTCTTTTAACGAGACCTTTGCGCGATTCACGTATTCATGAGTTATAAAATTATATATTAATAATCGAATGAGGGCAATATCGTATTTGTCATTAAAATCTTTCATGTATGACTCACATTGATCCATAAAACAAATTTTATGACTATAATTGTCTCGTTCGTACATTTTGTAATTTTCCAATGGTTCAACGAGGGTTGGAGGGGGGTGACGATTAAATAATCCAATGCTAATTGACACGATAGGATGGCGTAATAAATTGCTCTCATGGAAACGATTTAATTGAGAATCAGTTGAAATAAAATATCGAGTGGATTTCTCATGATAAGGAGAGTTCTCATTGTCAGCTAATTGATTGAGATTATACATATATAGAGAGACTCGTAAAACGAGAAATTTTTTAAATACAGTCTGGGTATGGTAATTTCGATTTTACGAATTTTAAATTATATCATCGAGATAATTTTCAATATAAAGCTCATCATACTCCATCAATCAATTATATACACGTTTCATTTTCTTGGTCTGTGATAAATGTTCAATCCAGACACCACAAGGCCTCATCTTCGCCATTGTTTCCGGTTTCGTGCTAGCCACGAAGGAAAATAATCCTTATTATTATTATTATTATTATTATTATTATATGGCAAGGGGGTGCGAAATTATTACAATACGATTTTATTCTCACGTTAAATAATAATAATAATAATTTTAGTGCATGGATACTGATATAATGATCGCAATTATCAAGCTCATGTGTTGTGAATTATATAATAATAATTACTATATCTATATTTTTATCAACTCTGCTGATACGTCATATTGACGAGGGCAACGTTGCGTGAGATAACGACGTTATTGAGGGCACACCCTGAACGTGTTTAATAGACAATCAATGAGAGCTTAACGAACTATACGCGATGGATTGTCAAGTCATTTTATTGGCGCATCATCGATGAGGGGTGAGGGGGAGGTCACGAAAATTTGGGAGCAAGATCTCCCCAGGGGTTTAATTCTCTGACGCCCGATTCGAGGAAAGTTTTTCTCATGAAAGTAGGAAAGGGAAATACGTATAGATACACAGAATAAAAGAGACAGTTTATCGATCGAATCGGAGGCATATAAAATACTTGGTGTCCAAAATCGGACAGGCTAAATTTTCTCCGGGCCACGAGGGGTCTTTTCTAATCCCTCACCCCTCCCCTCGTGACCCACGTCAGTCTCTCTCTCTCTCTCTCTCTCTCTCTCTCTCTCTCTCTCTCTCTCTCTCTCTCTCTCGTAGAGATAAGTATAAAGAGAGAAGAGAAATGGTGACCCTTGTCAATCACCCCAAGAGTGAGTGAAACGAGAAAATTATCTTTGACTGAGATGATTTTTTCTTCTAGGTTTCTGTTAAAACACAAGAGATAAAGAGGGTGAATTAGAGAGAGAGAGAGAGAGAGAGAGAGAGAAAGGGGGGAGGAGGAAAGGTCGCCAATATACGCAGAAAATCACCAAAGCGACCCGACCATAAATTCTCTATTACTGCACACACAGATCCTCCGATCCCTACTGAAGAATACACACACACACACATATTCGAATGTATTTGTGGATGTACTGGAGGAAGCTCGATACATCGCTCACGCGAAGCTGCACTATAGTGACCGGTCAGAATCGATATTTGTTCAACGATCCATGAGACGAGACTGTGTCGAGTCGTGCCGAAATGGTCTGACCGTAAACGGCCAACACTACTGTGGGGCGCCGAGTCTCGCTCGACGCCGTGGGTAAAGAGAAATGAGAGAATGGGAAAAGAGAGGTCGTAGCGTAACCGGTAAGGTAGGTTTCGCGAAATATTGAGTTTTCTCGACACTGCAAAACGTGTCTGTACTACCTCCCCACCTCTTTCATCCCTTTCGAGCCACCCCACGTTTCTTGCTCTGGCTCAGGCGCACCAGCTGCTATTTAATATTTATCGCGTGACCTGCGTATGGTACGCCTGCCCCTCCCTCTCCCCGATCTCTCGACCCAGCCTTGCCTTTGGCCATGCGACTTTCTCATCGTTTCTAGCGCATTTATACAACTGCACACATTGAATATTTCTCTGTATGTAATTCGAACAAAAATTCATGTCTTGACTGACGAAAATATATTTATCTGAGGCGAATGAATGTAAAAAATTGCTATTAAATTAATTTTTTTAAATTTCCTTCGAGACAATTCTTTTGGATACTTTTAAATTCACTTTTAATGATGGATTGTTTAATCAGGTGAATCTTGGAAGTATTTAAGAAGGTGTCTAGATATAGAAATTATTATTATGTCATTTAAGTATTTCGTAAATTAATGATTTAAAAAATTTTATTGTCTCTTTTTTATTCAGTCCGATTAGTTGGATAAAATTTTTTTATAAAGAAAATTTTTTTTGGGTTATTGTACTGAATTACTTCTCCCCTCTGATGCCAAATATACGGAAATTATTTTGTAGACAGGAAAAAGAGTACAGAGGGGCAAAAATACTCGATAAAAACGGAGAACGTGTGCGCGTGACATTTCTCGCGTGCGTGTCAAGACCCCGTGGAAGGGGAGCAAGGGAGGGTGTAAAAAGGGAGAGAAAGGAAGATGGAAAGTTGAGAATTCAAGCTTGCCTCTCGGTTGGTCGAGCCAATATATTGAGTTAGGTGCGATGGAGCGTCGAAAAGCTTTGGCTCATTTTCAAGTGCATCGCGCGCGCATATTGCGTGTCGCAGTCGAGCGTGAATCGCTCAAACCATCGCACGATGTAAAAATATTCCGCGTGCCCATATATATATTACGATTGTTATTATCGCTGTATTATAATCTTCTATATACATATATATACATATATATACATATATATACATATATATACATATATATACATATATATACATATATATACATATATATACATATATATACATATATATACATATATATACATATATATACATATATATATATATACATATATATATATATATATAGAAGATTATAGTTACACTCATTACGAATGACACCAGCTTTTTGGCGTGCACT
>OY769911.1:17558464-17568464 GCA_963669185.1 Dyspetes luteomarginatus | reverse complement strand
TGTCTGTCTGTCTGTCTCTCTCTCTCTCTCTCCCTCTATCTCTCTCTCTCTCTGTGATGAATAATTGAATGAAACCAATCTCGTATATAAATCCAATCGTACTACCGTTATTTGTCGCCCATATGCTGATAATCGAGTGAAAGGCTTTTTCGAAACATTGGGAATTGTTATGGGTGAACGCGTTGGTCATTTTAGGCGAACGAACCAATTGATGGAATAACAGTTTAATGTCCCAACGAAAAATTCAAAATAATTTGTCAACGAAATAATCATTAATAGAGACAAATTATATTAAATTTTGACATTTTTTTGTTTGTTTTTTTTTTAATAATACTTGGAAAATATTTTTTTTACTTTGTGGCTGATTCGTCTCGATGGCACTGGCTGTATCTACTTAACATAAAGATTTTTTTTCCCAGGCTTACCTGGACTCTTTTCCCCTTCTATTTCCCCTACTCTCCTTGTCACGTTCCCTAGCCCACACACACACACATATATATATATATATCGTTTATACAACTTTTTGTATTGGAGAGGGCGCCACTGAGAACGCCATGAACCACGAGAGAGCTTTTATTTTTATCGCGCGATTTATTTTATTCGCTACGAGAATTTTCACCGACAAAGGGAAATCCCCGAGGGTTGACTTCCCTCTCTATATATTTTATACACGAGTCTTTTTCCTTTTTCATATACATATATATATATATATATATATATATGTAGCTCTGCATAGAAAGGAAAAAAAAAGACTCATGGCGAGGGAAAAATGCAAAAGAAGTATGAGACTGTTTGGTGTGGAGATTGAATGCGTGTGGAAGGAGAGGGGGAGAGCTCTGAATTTTCGACGCTCTAGTCGTTAGTGGGTGGTAACAATGTGTACGTAGCCCGAGAGACCAGCCTATCTACGAGTTGAATAAATAAACGAGAGATAAAAGAAGAATGAAAGAGAGCAGGAAAAAAAAAAATCGGTGTGCAAGAGAGCTTTATGGGAGCTTTTCGCTCGACTCTCTCTCTCTCTCTCTCTCCCTCCCTCTCTCTCTCTCTCTCTCTCTCTCTCTCTCTCTCTCTCTCCCCCTCTCTTTTTCTCTATTCGCTACGTGCACGACGAGAATGATATGAAGCGTGCATTCGAGCTCTCGTCTCTCGCGCACTCGTAATTTTGAAAAGACCGCGTGAAATCTACCGACCGGTTTTCCAGAATCTCGCCCGAGAAACGCTCGTTATATTGCGAGCGACATTATTATCTCTTGCGACAATATATATATATATATGTATATATATATATATATATATATATATATATATATACATAATATGAACGACGAACTGTCAGTGACGTTGAAGCAATGAAAAATAAAATCCCGAAATAATGGTTAAAAAAAAGTTGAAAAAAAACCATTCCCCCATGAATATAACTGGGAAAAATGGTTGAAAAAATTGTTCCATATAATTGCAAAAAAAAAAAAAATAAACGTTATATATTTCTCTTGATCATAAAATAAATAAAACTTTATTCTCGTTCTCATCAGAGATTCTTGAAAAAAGCAAAAAAAAATCTTCTTCGCTATTTATCATCTCAAGATTTGTAATTTTCGAGCACACGTGAAAATCTGAACAAATTTATGACCCTTGATACCAAATTGTCACCAAATTTCTCTCGCAGTCTCTCTATTTTATCTGTATCTCTATAGAGAGACCAAGTGTGCCAAATTACCCCTACTTATCTCATCTATAGGAGAGATGAGTAGGGGGGGGGGTCATATTACCCCTACTTATCTCATCTAGATGAGATAAGTAGGGGTAATTTGGCACACTTGGTGCACAAAATTTTTCACAAAGTTCGACAAATTGTTCAATAAATTTTACTAAAAAGTCTTCATAATTGGTGAATTTTTTAAAATGCCTGATCCAAGTTTACTCATTTTTCTGTCGAGATTTATAACCATAGACTCAAGTGTATAGCTATAAATAGCTAATACACTCGAGTTAATATATACTCAAGTATATATTAACTCTTAATAAATACTCAAGTACATATTAACTCTTAATAAATACTCAAGTACATATTAACTCTTAATAAATACTCAAGTACATATTAACTCTTAATATATACTCAAGGATATATTAACTCTTAATATATACTCAAGTACATATTAACTCTTAATATATAATCAAGTATATATTAACTCTTAATATATACTCAAGTATATATTAACTCTTAATATATACTCAAGTACATATTAACTCTTAATATATAATCAAGTATATATTAACTCTTAATATATACTCAAGTATATATTAACTCTTAATATATACTCAAGTATATATTAACTCTTAATATATACTCAAGTATATATTAACTCTTAATATATACTCAAGTATATATTAACTCTTAATATATACTCAAGTATATATTAACTCTTAATATATACTCAAGTATATATTAACTCTTAATATATACTCAAGTATATATTAACTCTTAATATATACTCAAGTATATATTAACTCTTAATATATACTCAAGTATATATTAACTCTTAATATATACTCAAGTATATATTAACTCTTAATAAATACTCAAGTACATATTAACTCTTAATAAATACTCAAGTACATATTAACTCTTAATAAATACTCAAGTACATATTAACTCTTAATATATACTCAAGGATATATTAACTCTTAATATATACTCAAGTACATATTAACTCTTAATATATAATCAAGTATATATTAACTCTTAATATATACTCAAGTATATATTAACTCTTAATATATACTCAAGTACATATTAACTCTTAATATATAATCAAGTATATATTAACTCTTAATATATACTCAAGTATATATTAACTCTTAATATATACTCAAGTATATATTAACTCTTAATATATACTCAAGTATATATTAACTCTTAATATATACTCAAGTATATATTAACTCTTAATATATACTCAAGTATATATTAACTCTTAATATATACTCAAGTATATATTAACTCTTAATATATACTCAAGTATATATTAACTCTTAATATATACTCAAGTATATATTAACTCTTAATATATACTCAAGTATATATTAACTCTTAATATATACTCAAGTATATATTAACTCTTAATATATACTCAAGTATATATTAACTCTTAATATATACTCAAGTATATATTAACTCTTAATATATACTCAAGTATATATTAACTCTTAATATATAATCAAGTATATATTAACTTTTAATATATACTCAAGTACATATTAACTCTTAATATATACTCAAGTATATATTAACTCTTAATATATACTCAAGTATATATTAACTCTTAATATATACTCAAGTATATATTAACTCTTAATATATACTCAAGTATATATTAACTCTTAATATATACTCAAGTATATATTAACTCTTAATATATACTCAAGTACATATTAACTCTTAATATATACTCAAGTACATATTAACTCTTAATATATACTCAAGGATATATTAACTCTACCTATACAGAAATGAGTGAAGGGTGGGGGGTGGGGGGAGGGATGGCGTAGGGTGTAGGAAGGATGGGAAAGAAAGCCTTGCCGGAGGCCGTCGACATTTAGCCCGACGCCGGGGTTCGGTGACACGAAAAGAGTCTGCGCTCGGAACGTTTTCCGCTTCCGGTACAATTTCAGACCAGCATATTTCACGAGAGGCGGGTCTCGGAGAGTTCCGGTAGTCATGGCACATAGTAGTCGACGACCAAGACTTTCAACCCCTTTACCTCGTTGGAACACACACAGCTCGTTTTGTTCCCGAGGGGATTTTCGGATACGCTCGATTTCTACTCTTCTCTCTCTCTCTCTCTCTCTCTCTCTCTTGTTCTTCTCCCTTCGTCCTTTCGCTGTTCTGGAACGACTGCAGTGTCCTCACGGGTCTCGCCGATCTTCGCGACAAAGTGAATAAAGGAACGTTGCGTGCATATAGATGGATAGCCTGGAAAAAGATGTAAGAAAATCTTCTGCTCTGTCGAACGGAACTTTTTTCCTCAATGAAAGATTTTCTGTAGCAAAAAAAAATTTACTGTCCACTCTTTTAAGTTTTTTGTTTTTTTTTTTTTTCGATTTTCCTTTTATTGTTATTTCAATGTTATACATTTGAATTTTTATGAGTCTTTTCTCTTTCTGTTATGCCATTTCCTGAACTGCCCCCCCCCCCCCCCCACGGGGGATTACGTGCGCAGCCAGTTTTGGCTCAATTGCGGTGTCGCATTTGCACGAGGGCACGAGATAAACTGCGGAAAAACTGTGCCAATACAATGGGTTTTTTTTTTTTTCCGACACAGTTTTCTGTTTCTACAAAACGCAAAAAAAAATATTTAGTTAAAGTTATAACTAATTTGTGTATATTTGAATTTTTTAAATTGATTCCAAATAAATTATTTGTTTGATTAAAATTATCGTTAACGAATATATTTTATACGCCTCAATTTTCTTGTTTAAAAAATACCCAAACGAAATAAATCAAATAAAATATTTATTTAATTAAAAGTTCAGCAGGCTGAAATTAAACAAAAAAAAAATTATCCGATACATCTAAATTTTTTCTCTCCATACAGAGAATCAGAAAACTCTGAAAAGATTAATTTTCACTCAGCGTTTCGATGTGCCAGTCATTTGGCGGCTACTCGGTCACCCATCCAAGTAGTGACCTCGTCCAATATTCCTTAACTTACGTAACTGCCAGAGTCGTAATTTTGCTCGATAAAGTTTTTTTTTCAATTTTAATTCTGTCATCCCTTGTATTTTTTTAAACTTATTTCTCCCCACTAGGGAGAATTGAAATATTCATTTCACGAAACGGGGAAAATTTTCGATGAGGCAAAACTTGTCGTTGAGAGCCATGTGGCTGCAAATCAATTATCTTCCGATCAACTCGATCACGAAGAAAAAGGGGAGAAAGTGATTGAAGAATCACTCCCATCATTACATTGCAACTTTATTGTGATACGTTCGTGTCGTCACGTAGAGTTGAAACGTGCGTTTGCTATATAGCACGCAGGGGAAATGAATGAAGTATGGGAAAAAGGGAGCAGCCTTGATTATACGATTGATTTGACACACGTTGCATTTTTTTTGCTCATTTCTTTGCTTCCTCTTTTACTCTTCCTATATAATTTTCGACCTACCTGATAAATATATAAATAAATAAATATATATATATATTACGCATGTACAGGCCATGATGATTAATCTGGCACGAACTTCCGTTCTCATCAACGAGAGTTCTCTGATATATAAAAATCTTTGGATCGATCTCCATCACTACGAGCAAAGTGACGTTGTATTTTCTTCCTTCATGATTACAGACCGTAATATTCTTTTGGTGAATTATCGAATGAATAATTACACGAATTATTCATAGCTCTGTAATCATTGTACCCAATTTTTTTCCCCTTAAAATATCACACAAAACTACGGAGTAAAATATCTGGCACGTTTGAGTTAATATTAAATCTGCCAAGTTTCATTGTTTTCTTTTTTTTTTTTTTTTGCATCATAAAAATATAATTTTCCGGTACATTTCAATTTCTCTTCAATTTGGCAGAAATGCGTGAGATTTGAGGAAAGTTTTTCAAAGTTTTTAGCACTCATGAATAATCACATGAACTGATGTAACTTCTCAAGTAATTTTTTTTTCAAATATTACAAGAGAGTATAATTTAATATTAAATTTCATTTTAATAACGATTTTCTACATAAATAAGGGAAAAGGACTTTAGCCACATTTTCCAAAGTCCTTTAGCACGTGAAATTTCTGCAAATACTCAGTTTTCTCACGTATCACAGACTAGACTCGAAAATTGCGAATGAGACGACACAGATATATAAGGATGATATAGTCGAAAAGTCTCTGGGATTTGTCCCTTTTCCTATCTCAACCCCCTTCCTTTTTGCCTGCCTTCACTCCGTGATGCACACATTTATGAATTATTTCACCTCATGAATTATTCAAGCCTGTTGACATCTTTCGCTAAGAGAACTTTATATATGGGGCATTTTAGCCCAAATCGACAAATCCGCTACCCTCTTGAATTTGGATTCCAATTTTTTTATACGGTTGATAAAATCCTATGAGAACCATGCAGTGTTTTGTGTATTTTTTCACTAGCCTCTATTCGGTAATGATTTTTTTTTTTCAATTAATATAAAGAAAAAGCTTAAAAGCAAATTAAAAATCTGAAAAACTTTCCAAAAATTCTACGGTAAATATAAAAATGTAAAAACTGCACCCCTGATTAATATTTAATATCAGAGATTTTTTCTTCAAATAATTGCTATATCAATTAGGGACTCAAAAAAAAAACCGTAATAAATTGCCTGTCTTTCAAGAGTACAGCAACAATATAAAAAAAATTGCTTACCAAATCCTATATGGTGGGAGGGTCATAGTTGAGGGTTTATCGAATTGGCATGGAATACCCCATATGTATGTATATTATTTTTTCTTCTACGTTGCGTTGCAAAGCCCCAAAGTCTTCAAAGTCCAAGGGAGGAATGCAAGCTGGAGCATCAGTGTACTTCTGACTGAGAGAGATAAAGATTGTGAGAAGACTGAGGCGAGAATAAAGGAACCGACGAGGCAAACTAAAAGTGGAAAACCGTTCGAATATGTAGCACAATATATATATATATATATATATATATATGTCAACATCAGTGCGAGACGAAGAGAGTAAAGAAGTTAAAGAGTGTAAAGATGTCTCGGGGTAACTCCTCGGAATATTTATGGCCCGGAAACTCAACCGTATACACTTCCCCATGTTTCAGCAGGCCAGGTGAAATCTATAGCTCTGAGCTTTCTCTCTCTCTCTTTCTCCCTCCCTTTTTTGCACACCAGTGGAGATGAAACTCTCTCGATATCACAAAAAATATGGTACAACATGGAGAGAGGATGAAGAGCGTTAGATGAGATAATCATCTTCTCCCATCCATCTATATATATATAGTATAAATATACAATTTTATCTCTGTGTATTCTCAAAGAGTTTCAGTTTCGACCTCCGAATCAAAGACTCTTTTGAAAATATTTTAAAATGAATTCTGCTGCGATATTCAATATTTTAATATATAGTTATACGACAGGGTGCAATTGAGAATTTTTCTCCTCAACGAACAAACGCTTTTCAAATTTTTTAAATAATAAGATATCGTACAACGTAGAAAGAGGATGAAGAGTGTTAGATGAGATAATCATCTTCTCCCATCCATCTATATATATATATAGTATAAGTATACAATTTTATCTTTGTGCATTCTCAAAGAGTTTCAGTTTCGACCTCCGAATCAAAGACTCTTTTGAAAATATTTTAAAATGAATTCTGCTGCGATATTCAATATTTTAATATATAGTTATACGACAGGGTGCAATTGAAAATTTTTCTCCTCAACGAACTTTTCAAATTTTTATCATTTTTTTTTTTTCACCTTCTTTTTCATTCTCGTGAATCAATTTTTTTTCACACTCATCTCGACCAGTTTCATACCGTTCGATCTCCATTTGTTCTCGAGCTATATAAATCAGATCGATGCATATTATATATTGTTCAATATGAGATTTCATTAATACCAGATTACCAGATACCAGAAAACATCAGATTAATTTCAGGATTTCTTTGAAACGAGATGGAAAATAAAATAACTAAAAAAAAAATTCATACCCTTTTGAATAATTTGCATTAGCATGAGAAGATTTTTCTCGGAAAATAAAATAAAATCTCAGCTTTTTTTTAATTTTTTTAAATTGGCTAATCACTCAAAGGAAACTTCACTCGATGAGACATTTTTGCTTTTATTGGAAGAGACTTTTTATTTTAGACCGAGGAAACTAAAGTTTAAAAAAAGATTTTTCTAGCAGGATCTAAATTTATTCGTAGCAATGAAAAATACAAAATTCATTATAATTTGCACAGCTGATAAAAACTTAACTTTTAACATATTTTTGGAAAATCCTTTTTTTTTTTCTCGAGCTATATAAATCAGATCGATGCATACTATATATTGTTCAATATGAGATTTCATTAATACCAGATTACCAGATACCAGAAAACATCAGATTAATTTCAGGATTTCTTTGAAACGAGATGGAAAATAAAATAACTAAAAAAAAAATTCATACCCTTTTGAATAATTTGCATTAGCATGAGAAGATTTTTCTCGGAAAATAAAATAAAATCTCAGCTTTTTTTTAATTTTTTTAAATTGGCTAATCACTCAAAGGAAACGTCACTCGATGAGACATTTTTGCTTTTATTGGAAGAGACTTTTTATTTTAGATCGAGGAAACTAAAGTTTAAAAAAAGATTTTTCTAGCAGGATCTAAATTTATTCGTAGCAATGAAAAATACAAAATTCATTATAATTTGCACAGCTGATAAAAACTTAACTTTTAACATATTTTTAATAAATCCTTTTTATTTTTTTTTCATATTATATATTTTTTCTTGTTAAAAAATACATTTGGTAAATGGGGATCGATAAAATTTTTCTCACACTGGATCGGTATATATATTTAAGTCGTATTAGCGCGAGTAGGTCAGAGACATAGCATAGAATTTGAAAAAAGTCTGAAGTTTCTCAATTCTATTTGAGCTTTTTCTATATATCTCTCACTCTTGTACTTTCTCTCTCTCTCTCTCTCTCTCCCTCTCTTTCTCTCTCTCGAGCAATCCAATCGACGACGAGGGGTCAATTTCTGATGGCTTGAGAGAAATACGAGCTTTTCTCGCCTCGATCCCCTTTCATTCTTTCTTCTTCACGTCAAACGCACACGCTCTCTCAGTTCCCTCGTTCTACCCTCTCTCTCTCTCTCTCTCTCTTTTTGCTTTCTTCCCATTTTCCTTTCGAGTTTACGCCACTTCATCTCACTCAGGCGTCTCTCACGACAATTCTAGAGAAGCTCATCGTAGCCGGAAGGGCGAGGCGAAAGTGCAATGAAAAAGAGAGAGGGAGAGAGAGTGAGAGAGAAAGGGAGCGGAGAGAGAGAGAGAGAGAGAGAGAGAGAGAGAGAGAGAGAGAGAGAGAGAGAGAGAGAGAGAGAAAGGGAGGGGAGAGAGAGGGAGAGAGAGAGAGAGAGAGAGAGAGAGAGGGAGAGGGAGAGGTTGCCATGGAGAAAGCAGCACTCAATATACAAGACATTTTCCGCTCTAATGTACGCTATTAAATCTTCTTTCAAACACGTTCACGTCTCTTTTTCTACGTCATGCGCTATTTTCCACTGCCCCGATCGTCTTCCACGATGAAGTTTCGTTAATTGGAATTTAATGCGTGTTGTATAAATATTTAAGAATTTATTGAGCAAAATTCCCACGTGTATTATAATTTAAATACCATGATAAATAATATTTAATGCCAAGACATATAAATAAGATTGAGAGATAAAAAGGAAAATAATTTTTTTAACAATCGTAGGGTCATTGATTGATTCCAAGCACATTTTTTCGCTTAACTTTTTTTTAAATTTATTTTTTTGCATCTTTTTCTACGTCATGCGCTATTTTCTACTGCCCCGAGTCTTCCACGATGAGGTTTCGTTAATTGGAATTTAATGCGTCTCGTATAAATATTTAAGAATTTATTGAGCGAAATTCCCACGTGTATTATAATTTAAATACGATTTAATAAATAATAAATAAATAAATGGATAAATAATAGATAAATAATATTTAATGCGAAGCCATATAAATAAGATTGAGAGATAAAAAGGAAAAGATTTTTTTTAGCAATCGTAGGGTCATTGATTGATGCCAAGCACATTTTTTCCCTTAACTTTTTTTTTAAATTTATTTTTTTGCATCGAGGTAAAAAAATAGTCTGGGGACATTAATGTTTTATTTATAAGCTACGCGTAGCCATGTGCTCGCTCGTATATTTTGTATATTCGTTGGATCAATATTCTCATCGTTTTACGCGAAAGGTTCATGGAATATTCGCCAGCCTCAAGAGAGAGAGAGAGAGAGAGAGA
>OY769911.1:17513464-17555964 GCA_963669185.1 Dyspetes luteomarginatus | reverse complement strand
TCTTTCATTTTGCATTTTTTTTTTTTTTTAACTTATCTGATAATGGAAATATAATCCATATGTACTACGAAGCCATCGAGTTTAGTCAAATTTACTTGGATGAAAAAAGAATAATATAAAAAGTTACGAAATAAAATATTAAATAAAAAATAAATAAAAAAATTCGGCACGTGTTTAATAAAAGTTTTTGGGAAAAGCTCTGAGATTTTTATTTTTTCTCTTGAAGAAAAAAAAAAAAAAAATCATGTTCAGTGCAGAGTAAAATGGGTGGCTCGAGCACAGCATCCTGTCGAAACTTATGGCGCAGTTGCTTCGTGTCTACCAGAATCGTAACATTCACGTAACTGTTGTGTATTGCTTGCCACTGATATATATTTATATATATATATATATATATATAGTAGCTTTTCCCAATACTAAAGTGTACAGTTGGAACTGACTGGCTTTTCGTTCCTCTCGCTCTCTCTTTTTTCTGGTTTTCGGCCAACCATCCGGTGGCCTTGATTTATTTGATGGTTTTCCGAACGAGGAAAACGATTTTGCTAGAACTGTATTGGAATGTATATAGAGAGTTTTATGTATCTCTCGCTCTCTCTCTTGCTATAACTTCTATAATATGACACATAAAATGTTCCTCTCGTTTCATGGAATTAACAATTCCTTCGTAAACACCAGTTTGCGTTTTACCAGTAACCAGTGATTTTCCCACCACGTTTCCGTTTCTCTGCCTCCCTATCCATAGATCGAGTTAATGGGGGCAAAATGGGACACTGCCTCGGATGAAAAAAAAAAGAAAATTTCAATTTTTGGCAATATCAGTAAACAAAAATCTCAGATATATTTTCCAGGGCCCGATTTTGGAGCTAAGAAAAGCTAGATTTTTTTTTAATGCGAGTTATAATTTATTTAAATAGTATTTGCAGTGATGACATAGAGCTCAGGAATAAAAAGTAAATAATTAAAAAAGTGGGAGAAATTTTGTCGGCCTAAAACTGTGCAAAAAAATTAAATTAGAATTAAAATTGAAATTAAAAAATTAATAATTAAAATTAAAAAATTAAAAAATTAGAAAATTAAAAATTAAAAAATTAAAAAATTAAAATTAAATTGAAAATTAAACTTAGGGGGGGCTAATCCGTCATTAAGATAATATTATCACACACAAAATAATTAAAAAAGAAAGGAAAAAAAAAGGTGTTCCATTTTACCCCGTCTTGTCTATATTCCAACTCTACACGTATCCAAATACACGGAGCTCCTTTAGGTTTGATATACTCGTGTGTTAAAAGTATGTACATGTATGTGTAGCGTAAAAAATACGAGCATCGAGTTTCAAGAGCGTAATAATTTGAAACATTTTTCCAAAGCTCTTTCTCGATTTCTTTTCCCCATCCATCCTCACCGTCTCTCGATTATCGCTTTGGCAGAACGATTTTTCGTTCTTCTTCAAGTCACTTATTCTCCTTCTCTCTCTCTCTCTATCTTTCTTTCTGAGCATTTCACCGTGAAATTTGAAGCTCTCAATATTCCAGACTCATAAAGGCACAAGAGAGCTCGTCGTTTCATCTCTCTACCGGTTTTTTTTTTCTCTCATCTTCATCATTCTCATTCGCAGCCTTGCACAACGTCGTCACGAGAGCTGATCACATTGCCGTTTTAACGAGCATACTCGAAACGACCTTTTGCAATTTTTCTCGCACATAAATATCCCCCATTTTTCAAACTATATATATAGTACATGACAGATTCCAGGCCAAATCGAATATTTACAATTACCTATGACCTACGATTCGATTCACAATTTTTATTTCGTTGTTACAAGCTTAAAAAGCATCCATTTTTTTTTTGTACATTTTTTTTTGCTATTTTTTGGCCTCCCCTATTCTCGTAAACACAGAATAAATTTTAATATTAATTTTCGATTAATTATTTATTTTTCAGTGCGGAGGTTTCCCGTGCGTCGAGGCGATCGGCCAGCGTAAAACACCAAGAGTAAGTCACAATTTTCTTATCAATATTATTATTATCATTATTATTATTATTATTGAGCCCAGCTCGTTGATGCATCAAAGATTCGCGGGATCAAAACAAACGTGTCAGCGTCAATCACGTTTTTCCTCCAAGTATATATATATATATATATATATATTTGTTTTTATTATTTTTTATTCTCTCAAGGGTTTAATATTATAGCAGAAAATGTAGGGGAAAACATTCTCGTGTACGATAGGTATTTGTGGGTATTCCGTGGCGCCTCTTCTTACGTAATCGAATTACGCAAATCCAATTGATAAAGTCGAGATAGGTCGCGATAGTGTTACGGGGGTGTGGGGGTGGAGGAGGTGGGGGTTGGAGGGGGGTGGGGGTGGAGGAGGGGGTGGGAGTGGTGGAGAGGGATGGTTTACAATGACTTTTGCTGAAGGGGGTTAAAAACGGCGGAAGGGGTGGAGGTGGGAGGGGGGAGAAACTACCCCGTCAGGCTCCATTCCGCAGGTTCCCCGAGTTTCAACGATAATATAATACTGGCAAATTTTTTTTGAGATTTAGTGGAAGTTAGGTAGTCATTTTAACAAATAAATGAAAAGTCCTTTGTATTTAGGTGAACGAGTGGAATGCCTTTTATTTAATTTAAACGTCTTTACTCGTTTAAGAGCGTCGAACGACTGGAAGGACGCATTCGTCCTAAGCACAGAGAAGTGCTTCTCCACGCAGTGGATGCGTGGAGGACGAGGGTTCTTTCCATGGTTTCAGTTTACACTAAGATATGATAAGAAATGACTTATAGGGAACGATACGAAATATAAACAATAATATAATAATATAATAATATAATAATATAATAATATAATAATATAATAATATAATAATATAATAATATAATAATATAATAATATAATAATATAATAATATAAGATTCAAGATCAATTTGAATATTTCAACAAGTTTGTATACGTACATATATATATATATATCTGTCGATGGTTTTTAAATTCAGATGAATTTTTTAAGCCATCCCCTTATACACATAACATACGCCCTTTTAATGCTCAATTGAACCATCAATATTGTATTTTCTATGTACATAAAATTCCGTATAGCAAAAACATGAGCGTGAACGTTAGCGAAGCACTGAAGCGAAGCACTGAAGCTCGTTTTCCATAGTCCTCGCGATCTCTAAATTCCCCGGGGAACTGTCTGGGGAAAATAGAAGCCATGCATTTTGATTCCTCTCGATCGAGCCCTGCTGCCCCTCCTCTACTGCAGCTGGTGAACATATACGTATATATATACGTATACACACATATATATATATATATACATATATACGTATACACATATACATATATATACACATATATATATATACATTTATAAGTATACATATATACACACATATATATATATACGTAGCATGGAGTTGGCCTCTGGATGGAACGATCACGTTTACCAGCGTGGTCAGACTCCAACTTTTTATATTCTTTCGCCCTCCATCTCTTGGGAAATAAAAATTGATAATACCCAGCGAGGGCGATGATAATCGAGATTATACGTATCATCGCAGCTTTGCACGATCAATATAGAAAAAGGATTTTTATTTTTTCAAATATACCCTTTGAGTTTTTTTTTTTTAATTATTATTATAAAAATATACAAATAAATATTTTATGATTTGATGTATAAATTCATCAATTGATTAATTAATTTGAGATTTTCGTGCTATCTCGAAATGAAAAATCCCATAATTCGACAAGCTCAAGATGATAATTCAAAAAAAAAAAAAAAAAATCTATATATATATATATATATATATATATATATAGGATATTTTTAACGTCAGGTCAGTATACAGCGTGTCCATTTCCACTGATTCGATCGAACGTTACGCAAATTGTCCTTTTCGTTTCAATGGATGCTAAGGCCATCGAGCATATTCCTACACACCGGTGGCTTAATATTGGCTATTAACAGAATTTCCTTGTAAACGTCATAAACACATACACACCCGCACAAACACAAGTTCGCAAATACCCAAACACACACGTCAGGATAGTTATGCGTGCATGCATGCATGCATTAAGCTCACCCTTCTCGTCTCTCCATCCACAATTCAACATCCGGGTTTGCAATTAAGCGCGTCGTGCATGCGTTATGTGTGTATTGGACATATATTCTATGTATATATATATATATATATATATATTACTCTATGCACTACTATTACTATTACTATATATATATATATATATATTACTATATACACTACTATTACTATTACTATATATATATGTATAGTTCCAGCATGCATACTCGATGATTGAGAGGACACGAGATATATGGTAAAGGTGATGAGTGAGAGAGAAGCTCAGAGCTTTGTTTCTCGATGGATCTGTATAATAGGAGATTGGCGTGTAACGATTTTACGTGAACTGGTCACGTACATGGGACAGGTGCGTGCCAGGTTCATGAGTGTATCAAATGCCACATTGATGAATTCCAAAATACTCAATATAAAATTAATATTGGAGAATAAAATATTCCCACAGACAGATCTTAAGAAAATATAAAAATTTCGAGGCTCCCCACCCCCCTGTCCCAATAAAAAATTTAGTCGACTTATTAATCATGATGGGTTTGAAAAAAAAAAAATTAAGAAAAATCTGAAGAAATCGTGCATGCGTTATGTGTGTATCGCACATATATTCTATACATATATATACGCCACGTTACAATATATATATATATATATTGTAACGTGGCGTTGCATCGTCACATAATAATTAGACAACTCTCGGCATGTATATATATGTGATATATATATAGTTCTAGCATGCATACTCGATGAGTGAGAGGACACGAAATGTATGGTAAAGGAGATGAGTGAGAGAGAAGCTCAGAGCTTTGTTTCTCGATGGATCTGTATAATAGGAGATTGGCGTGTAACGATTTTACGTGAACTGGTCACGTACATGGGACAGGTGCGTGCCAGGTTCATGAGTGTATCAAATGCCACATTGATGAATGCCAAAATTCAGTCACATATGAGACTCAATATGAAATTAATATTGGAGCATAAAATATTTACACAGATCTTAAGAAAGTATAAAGATTTCGAGGCTCCCCCTCACCTCCCCAATAAAAAAATTTAACGAACCTTTTTTCCATGATGGTTTGAGATTATGAAAAAAATAAAAATTCAGCAAAATTTGAAAAACTATTAAATTCATGGATATAAAGTTTTGAATAATTTTTTTTTTCTCAAAATATGAATTGAGCTTTGAAAAAAATTGATTGGAGCTTTTGTTGCTTAAATTGTACAAATTTTATTTCCATAAAATAAATTCATTTCGTTGTTTTGTATGGACCGAAAATATAATTAATCATATTTATGAGGGACATGCGAGGTTTTTTTTTTCCATTTTTCATTGCAATATATCGATTTCTCAAAAATTTTGTCAATTTACAAGATTTTTCCTATATCATTTTTTTTTTACAATGAATAAAAAAATGTAAAAAATAAATGTGAATGTGTAAAAAAAAAGAAAAAAAAAATTCTTCAAGACGAGAATGATATAGTACTTTCAGAGTCTTGAAGGGCTCGCTGCAACCTTTTTTCCATGATGGTTTGAGATTTTGAAAAAAATAAAAATTCAGCAAAATTTGAAAAACTATTAAATTCATGGATATAAAGTTTTGAATAATTTTTTTTTTTCTCAAAATATGAATTGAGCTTTGAAAAAAATTGATTGGAGCTTTTGTTGCTTAAATTGTACAAATTTTATTTCCATAAGATAAATTCATTTCGTTGTTTTGTATGGACCGAAAATATAATTAATCATATTAATGAGGGACATGCGAGGTTTTTTTTTTTTCCATTTTTCATTGCAATATATCGATTTCTCAAAAATTTTGTCAATTTACAAGATTTTTCCTTATCATTTTTTTTTTACAATGAATAAAAAAATGTAAAAAATAAATGTGAATGTGTAAAAAAAAAAGAAAAAAAAAATTCTTCAAGACGAGAATGATATAGTACTTTCAGAGTCTTGAAGGGCCCGCTGCACGGGTATAAAAGCGACGTGTTATACAAATGTGTACAAGTATACTTGGTGAAAGAAAAGACGAAATACTTGAGCGGATTTGCCAAAGTCTGCCCCCCCCCCCCCCCCCCCCCACCTCCCTACCTCCACCACCATATATTCCGGATGTCCGATCGATCGCGACGGTGTCTTTTTTTTTATTTTTTTTTTCTTTCGAGCTTTCCATCGTGGATACAAAAGAAATCGCTATTGTTTTCTCGTTCGCGATAAGAAGTAGGTCAGTCTCGGCTTCGACGTGGAATATCATCGAGAGACGGATAATAAAACTGCCAGCGATATAAATATATGATAGGGATGAAAAAAAAAAAAAAAAAAAAATCACATACATTCTTATTAAAATTATATTTGAATTTATAATAAATCTTTGAGAATATCGAGAATAATTGAACAATGTTAAAAAAATAAAAAGTTTCTAACAATCAGGTAATTTATGAATTTTTGAACCATTGAAATCGTAAATGCAAACTTTGCAAAGAATTTGCCAAAAACTTTCTACATCCAATACGCAAAAGGGCTAAAAGGCTGCTTAGATGGACTTGAAATTTTTCATAAAAATGATAAAAGTCATCGGATTTCCAAATCATTTAAAGAGTGGTCAATATTATTGTGGAATCAAAAAAAAATCTAAAAAATATAACAGTATCATCGGGAAATTAATTTTGAAAAAATTCCTAAAAATGTCTGGATCGGTCTTATGCGAATCTTTCTGATGAAATTCGACATTTATTAAATACGATTCGATACGGTTCAATGGTAAATATTATTTAACTTTATTTTTAATTAATTGACATTGAGACGCTGCTGCTTCTGTTTGATACAAAGAAAAATATTTTGGTGGTCCATATTCCCCAGCTTTACCCTATATAAATCTACATGATGTATGCATTCGGTATTCTCGACATTCGGAAATGCTCCTCCGGCTCACACATCGCGTATAAACCGCACGCAGAAACTGGGTCAAACGTACAACGTGTGGGCAATGTGGGAATAGATATATGTATATATATATATATAGTATGTAGTGTGTAGTGTGTTAAGAACCGTCTTATCGCCGCCTCCACGATCTCACTCTCACCAAGGGAGGATTCTCTTTCTCACTCACTTTTCAACCCCCTAACTGGACTACCACTCAATACATATATATATATATATATATATATATATATATATATATATATATATATATATATATATGTGTGTGTGTGTGTGTGTAGTATATAGTGTGTTAGGAACCGTCTTATCGCCACCCCCATGATGTCCCTCTCACCAAGGGTGGATTCTCTTTCTCACTGACTTTTCAACCCCCCAACTGGACTATTGCTCAATATATATATATGGGTATGTGTGTGTGTGTATAGTGTGTAGTGAGGGAGGAAATGTCTATAAGGGAAATTTTGACTCTTGGCTGCTGAACTGCGATATAGTCCATAAAAGTGTTAAAATCTTCCAATGTTTGCCTTAAAAAGTATCCAAGTTCCATTTTGTAGGCTTCTGAATTCCAACGCCACATTGAAAAAAAATAAAATACAAATATATATATACAAGTATTCTTCATTTATTCAGTCACACTTTTTTTATGACCCTGCAGAATTTTTTGAAAATTTATCAGCACGTAGCACTAATTTGATATGACCTTCTGTCAATTAAAAAATGTCAGAAAATAAAAGTTGAAGTTTTGTATAAACTTTGGAAGATGATTTTTTTTGACATTTTTTCGGCCTCATAAACTTGATTTTTTTCTGAATAAATATTTTTTTGTTATTAAATAATCCTCATATTTTGCTGCTAAAACTACTAAATTTTATGACAAGTGTGGAGATTCGATTTAAAAAAAAAATTTTATAATGACAGCGATTTCAATTCCGAAGTAAAAAAAAATAAGATCTTTGTTTTTACCTGAAAATTTGTTACCCCTGGAGAACTTTTGAAGAAAAGACAGTTTTTTTTAAAATAAATCTAAACATGAGCCCGAAGTTTAATTAATTTCAGCAAGAAGGAGGAACAGAAAAACAACTACGAAGGGAAAAAATACAAATTAATTTTAGCGAAAGAATACTTAAGAGAAATAAAAATGGATAAAGAAAAAAAACGTGAGATCTCAAGTCACGCAAGCCAAAGATAACCTTGACCCACACGTTTGCTTTCTGTCTTCCGTTTATTTACGGGACGATGATAAAAAGTCAGGTGAGAGAAAAGGGCAGGCTAGGTCAAGGAAAGTTCTTTCTCTCTCTCCCTCTCTCTGTCTTTCTGGTTGCAATCGCATTTTTCGTATGAATAAATAACGAGATTATCGATCGAGCTGCTAATACTTCGTGCACACTGCATACGTTATTCACACGTGTGTGAATGTGCAAGAGAAACGAAAGAGAGAGAGAGAGAGAGAGAGAGAGAGAGAGAGAGAGAGAGAGAGAGAGAGAATGAGAGAGAGAGAAATACTCAACAGATGGTGAGAGTGAATTTCCGGGATTGCCGGGTCTAAATCCATGCACTCCGCTCCATTGATTTCGTCATGCCTCGTGTCTCTCCGATCAGAGAAAAAATATATATATATATATTTTTTTAAATCTGCTATTCTGTGGGGATTTTGTTGCCAGGAATGATTAAAATTTAATCTGTGCTCCGGTCACTTCCCAGCCGATACGAATTTAATACTCTTTCGTATTACATATGGGAAATTCGAGGTCATCAGGGCCCTGTCAATTACCATTATTAAATTTATTTTCCACGTAGTTTTTTTTTTTCTATATGCATTTATTTTCTAATGCACGAAGATTTGAATGGGAATGCCCCATACATATGTGATAATACTCTCTGGGACAGATTTGCGGTTGGATGAAATTTCTCTCTCCATTGGTCGACGATGGTCACCTTGTATATTTTCCTATCCATTTATACTGACGACAGTACGACAATGTAAAAGCGAAAAACTTTTATTTACCGAATATTCTAAATATCTACATTACTTACACACGGTAATGTAGTAGAAAATATGAGAAAGTTTCCTAGAGGAATCTGTCAGGTCTCGGACGTTACAGATTTCGATATTTTGCGGTTGGATGGAATTTTTTTTCTGTCCATTGCTCGACGATGGTCACCTTGTATATTTTCCTATCCATTTCTACTGACTACTCGAATGACAATGTAAAAGCGAAAAACTTTTATTTACCGAATATTCTAAATATCTACATTACTCACACACGGTAATGTAGTAGAAAATATGAGAAAGTTTCCTGGGCAAATTACAGGAATCTGTCAGGTCTCGGACGTTACAGATTTCGATATTTTGCGGTTGGATGGAAATTTCTCTGTCCATTGCTCGACGATGGTCACCTTGTATATTTTCCTATCCATTTTTACTGACTGCTTGAATGACGTAAAGTCCAAAAAGACTCAGAATGGCCCGTAGCAGAGCCATTCATTATGATGTTCAGACACTAGCACAGACACTTTTAGACACTGCATCATGAAATTATTATGTCTGTTATGCATCGGGTGAAATTTGCATTTGCCGACGAGCGCGAAAAGCGAATGATGTGATGGGCAACGATGAGATTCAAGCTTACCAGATATTATATATATATATATATATATATATGTGCAATCCCTTGACATGGCCCGTCTTCTATCGCGTTGGTTGGAAATTTCTCTCGATCTTCATCCCCGCATCGCTGCGTTCTATTTCAGTTCCAACGGGAAATGGATCTTATCAATGCGAATGCATAATTCCGAGGTAATGGGCACCTAGCTCTTCCCTGCATCGAGAATTCAGTCGCATCCCCTGTCTCATATATATACATTCGAGGCAACTATATATGTTAGATATATATATATATATATGGAGATATGTACATATATTTATATATACATATACGTGGAGATATATATATATCTAGGTTAAATCAGAGAGCATCAGTCGTTTCAAGACGCCGATATGACTATGTACATATATATAGTTTCGACAGTACGAACGAGAGAGAATCCGCTTCGATGCTCACGTTGTAATGTCAGGCTTCAATTCGCTTATTTAAACACACATAGATATACAATCATCAACGAAAATTCACTCCATTACGATGGCATGAATGACGTCATGAATATGTATTCTAATGTTAAATCCTCTCTCCTGAGTGTGATCATGTGATGTCGTTACGTTGTCAGTCCTCCATACACTCTGTACACATTCGATGGTGTAAGCATACTCGTAAATTAAATCGATTAATATAATTTGAAGATTAATAAGAATGAGTTATAATTTAATTGATAATCGTCCAAATTTCCACTCGACCACTCGACGTCTTATTAATGGTAAATTCGTTATTGAAGTAAAATATATTTGTATCAATTTAGTTTGGGTTTAAATCAAAAGTATTTCAATTGTATAAAATTTATTGAGCACTCATTCAATTTTATTTGATATAAAATAAATTCAATTGGAATAAAATAATTATATTCTCAGCTGGAGATGGCACAGTAGATATGGTCAGTGTGTGGTCAGACACGATTTTTAATGCTTTAAACGGACTGCGGAGACTGAAATGTCACACGTTAAAAATTTAAAAATCATCGTGGAATATATATTCAGATCTGCTCTTCTCCATTTCATCCTGTAATTGTACCACAAATGTGTAATTTGTCAATGCGAAGGCATAATATTGTGCTAATGATAAATACACCCATTGATGACTTTTGACCTGTTGAAACGATCGATGATGTCATCGTCATCGCCACAGCATTAAATTCTGTCTCGTACTGAAATCTAATGATAGGATCATCATGTCAGTAATGACAGGATCATACATTTCTATGTCAATAAAAAGCTCGCTATGCCTTTTTCGTTATTTCCTCTCATTGTCAATATCTCACATGTAATAAAACAAGAAAAATTATTTTTTATGAAAAATATAAATTTACACTAAATTGGCACTAGCATGAAATATTATAACATTTTAAAAATTAAATTCAATTTTAGTTTTCATTCCGGTAAATTTTCATTTGTTGGAATGAATTTAATACTGATAAAATAAATCGATTATTCTCACTCTACATTCCAATTCTGGATTTCTCTTTCCTTATTGGAAATTTGACGTCATAACCCTCAAATTAGTTATTAGCTGATTTCGTCCTACTTCGAGAATTTAAAAATTTAATAAAATAAATATTGTTTTCGTATGGATAAAAATATACATTTGATTTTTTTTCGATTGGGGACATGAGAGAATGAGAATAAATTTTCTACCATTCTTAAATGTGACCACTAATGGATAATTCATTTTTATCGATCTTGCTCTACTTCGAACTCGACTATTCTCGTTGGAATATTTTATGAATCGATCGCATTTACAATACTCGGATCGAGTTGTATGAATTCATCCATATCCACACCGATAGTTCATATAGAGTGTATGGGTGATGATGAGCTATCGATTGTACGTTGAGAGAGCTACTTTGATCGAGTAGGTGCGTGAGATCCATTATCCAAAGTGCAACGCAGACCAAGACGAGTAAAGTAAATCGTGCGCTTGCTAGTGAGCCAACTTTGCTTACTTTCGAGACGCTCTTTTTATCGAAGTTCTTCGATTCCATACACATCCAGATATATATGTATATATATATATACATATATATCTGGATATATATATATACATATATATCTGGATGTATATATATATACATATATCTAATATGTCTAGATGTAAAAATCTTTACATCTACGAGCTTTTAGTCTTCGCAAGAAATTTACTGCAATTTTCCTTCTACTCTTCTTTCATTTTCACTGTCAATCTCAATCGATCAATTTTTTTCAACACCTATCTGGGTATATAGAATAATTTTTTTTTTCCAATCATCGATGCTGATTGATCGAGAGTCATTGAATTCCCAATATTACAAACTGAATAAATATCCAAGAAAATTGACTACTTGTTGAAAAAAAAAGTCTACCATTGGCTTTCAAAAATTGGGAGTTTTTGAGCTGCCAAAAACGTTGAAAAATTTCAGCACCATGAATTTTACATTTTTCGAATAAACTTTTATTATTAAAGAATGTATTTATACTCTCTGAAAAGTGAGACTAAATGATTCAAAATTGATAAATATTTTAATCATTTAATTGATTAAAAATGGTTAAATTATTGAGATAAAATTCATTGTGCGTTATGCACGAGGTCAGATTTATTGGTAAATATAATTAATTAAAAATATATGTGTACAAGCTTATCAGTGATGTAAATTATTAATAAAATTGAATAGAACTTATGAGGCAATCAGGCCATTTTAAACTATGGCAAATAGATTTTATTTGAAAAATATAAATTTCAATTGATACAAATACACTTTATCTGAATCAAGTAATTCCATCAATTTTTATCACTGTAGATTTTTAAAAGTATTTTTATTTTTAAGAGGCCATACCGTTAATGGACACGTTAGTCGTCCCTTTGATGTTGCAAAAGCAACTCTACACCAGTCCATCAAACACATAATAATATTATAAGCTCTGAAACGTTGCTCGTGGGACGTCACTGCGTGGACTTTCTCGTGGAACCGGCTCGAAACAACTTTACGTTATATCGATGATTCTCGATGCTCTCAGGCAAGTACATCGATGGTCCTGCTGGTGCCAAGTACCCAACATTTTCTCCTCTATGTATACGTATACATATTTGCTATCTATATACGAGTTCACCTCGAACCCAATATTGCCCAAGTCGTTTTTGGTATAAACCAAAGAATTTTGTCTTTGATGTGGTTTTTATGGTTTTTCAAGGAAAATTATAAAAAGACACAGAGAGAGAGGAAATATTAAGCTAGTACACTCTCAACTATATCCACGATAATATCCAGTAGACATTTTTTTTTCCCCCTCTAAAACTCACAAAGAAAGCTTTTATCAAAGTGACACTCTCAGTATCACGTTGCTCGTAAATTTATTAATAAACCTTTAGAGGCTGACTTTAATTTTTCGTTTCTCATGTTTCTGCAACGTTGAGTGTTAATTTTCATCAACTATACGATTTTATATTATATTTTTTAAGATAATCAAAAAAAAAAATATTATGCATCAAGAAAATCGTTTAAATTAATATTTAATTTATAATTGCGAATTTATTATTATACAATAATCGTCGATTGAAATAAATATTAATGAACCCTGACCAAAATCCAAAATCAACCAATCAAAATTAAAAATCAATCATATTTTACAAATATTTAATTTAAAAAAAATGTTCAACATTTTTTTCTCCCTCGAGATGTGAACGCAAAGATTGCTATAATATTACAAAATGGCTAGAAATCGAACGTTCTCGATGTCCCCTTTGATGTTTCTTCGTACACGACACGAGTCAATGATCCTTTTCATGTGCAGTTTCAGCTGTGTGGCAAAAAGGAAAATTCGTCGTCCTCTCTCTCTCTCTCTCTCTCTCTTGGTCCACGTATGAAATAAACGTCCCGTTAGCACTGGTGCTCGAGATCGTACCATTCTATGACCTTTGCCCTTTCATACCATCGCGCACACACATACACAAATTTCTCTACGTGGCTTTCTGATGCTTTTTCGCAGCTAAAAACTTTTTCTACCCCTGTGATAGAAAGAAAAATGGTAAAACTGCTACGAACTTCTCGATGGCGGAAGCGGACCTATAGATTCGGAACTCGATGCCCCCTTAAACTTTCAATTACGCCAACGGCTTTGCGTTTTGTGTTCTACATATACATTCTCATTCTCATACCGATCAATAGTTTTTTTATAGGGGCATATTGTAAAGACAATTTATATGTATGGGAGATTCCAGGCTAAATTCAGAATTGAGAAAAAAATCATATTATTGCATCATTTGCCTGTTACCTTTAGTTTTTACTATGCTAGGACGACACAATAAATATTCTACTTCGATACGGAGATCATTTTTTTTAAATTTATTTTTTACTAATCTGTGAATTAGTGTGGTTCTGATTAATAATTTTTTTAAGTAACAGTGATTGATTTTATAGATTGTTTTTAAATTTTCATAAAAAATTCTTCTTTTAGTATTATCGTAGTATATATTATAGTGTTTCTTATATTGCCCTGTAACATATTAAAAAGATAAAAATATACTAGATAGAGTCATGGTTGTGTCGATTTGGTCTCGAATGCCCTATATGTTTTAAATCGATATGTATGGGGGTGTATGTTATAGCAGTAGAATAAAGTTAACGATGTATATATATATATATATATCATATTGCCCCATAACATATTAAAAAGATAAAAATATACTAGTCACGGTTGTGTCGATTTGACCTGGAATTCCCTATACATATATGTTTTCGAGCGATATGTATGGGGGTGTATGGTATAGCAGTAGAATAAAGCTAACGATGGATATATATATACCTCATGATATCGTTATCCTTGTGCGTCCTCCTCTCTAGAAAGAGCTTTCTAAAGCTCTCTCTCTCTCTCTCTCTCTCATTCCCGAAGGATCAGGACCATCTGATTACCAGTAATGGGGTTTAGTTTTAAGCCTTCGGCTTCTTGTAATCCCCCATATACTCTCTCCAATTCCACACTATCCGTAACGAGCCTGGCTCTTTCTTTCCCCATCAAAGCCTGGCGTGTATTACGATTTTTTTAAATATTTTTTTTATTCTTTTTTTACCGAAATCGATCAATTAGAAAGCTTTTATTGCTTTCGAGGTTTATTAGAATATCAACCCTGCAGGGTGATAATAAGTAATTTTCTCTCTCATTATTTATAATCAGCGATGAGATATTGAGTGAAAAATGAATAAAAAAAAAAAAATCATATGACCGATTCTAAATAATTCTTTAAAAATAAAGATTTTTAAGTTTGTTAGAAAAGTAAATAAATTACAATTTCAATTATGAATTATTTCATATATTTTTGCACGCTACTCTCGATTCGTCGAAATTTACTAATTTTTGTTTTATTTTTTTTTTACGATAAAATTTTATGAAAAATTCGTAAAATCGTTTTGAATCCTTTTTTATTCGAATGGAGCTTTTTTCCATAGGTAAATGAAACTTTTGTCAATCGATGCCAATCGGAGCTCATCTCGAAAAGCCGATGGAAAATTGTGTAGGTTTTTCCTCTGTAACCGACATGGCGTGCATATAGACTGCACTTTATCCATACTAAATACATACATATATATATATATATATATATATATATATACACGTGAATAAAACTGGTACACGATAAAATGGCCTATCACCGCACGCTGGTACACACGTTGAGAGGATTAAAAAAAAATCGGACGATATTCTGCGGTCAAAGAGAATGCGCATTACGTAAAAGCTCGAAAAAAAAAAAAAAAAAAAAAAAAAAAAATGGCTCGCTCGATATAATATTTACTCTTCTTCGGTGATTTTTTCTTCCCTCCCTCCCTCTCTCTCTCTCTCTCTCTCTCTATCCCTCTTGTTCAGCACTATTGAAAAAAAATGTCTGACCCTGTTAAAAAAACTAGTTATAGCTGTGATGGAAGCGAAATGGAATAGTATAGGAAGATCGAAAAAAGCTCGTGGCAAAAGAGAAGGTGAGACGAGGGTGGAGGGTGAGCTGTGATGCGTAAAAATATATATTCCAGGACTGAATGACCTGGACGTTCACCAGGCTGAATCAGCAAATTAATTGAAAATTTGTTTGTTATACCAGAACAATTTTTTTTTTCCATTTAAATTTCGATGACGATAAATGGGTAACGTCATATGGGCCATTCCATGTCAAAACATTTTTTTTACCCCTTAACTCTATTATTTTTATTCCAAATGAATCAGTTTACTGCGATTAATCACTTAATTTTTCATTCATTTCTATTAATAATTATTGAAAAAAATCATCTTTCAATTTTGACTTTTCATTAATTTTTTTTCAAATCCAATACATGATTTTCCATAATTTGTCTCGATCTTTAATATTTTGTGCTCGTTTCTTCCAACAGTTGAACATTTTTTTATTTTCCATTGTTTTACCGTGAAATAAAAATATTGATAAAAAAATGATCGACCAATTCGAGGATGATCCCACGACAGTTAATGTGCCATGGAATGTTCCATATTAAATGGGGTGATGGTCAAATTTCGAAATTCGAAATTCCCTGCGAGCTGCGAGTAGGGAAAATGACTCGAAGCGAAGTTTGGGGGTATAATAAGAGAGGGGGTGAAAAGAGGGGGTAGGAAACGGTTTCACCCCCTCTCTTTTATATATATGTATATATATATATATATATAATCTTTGGTATAATATACATGTATATATATATATATAAGCTTTGGCATAATATACATGTATGGTAATATAGGTATGGCGTCGATCGGGACTGTGGATAATTGGGAATTGGATTTGGAGCACGGAAATAATTGATTCGACTGAGGCACTGAACCGAGCTCTCGAGAACAATCTCCCTGCCCCTTTCCCAGCACCTTCATTTCTCCCAGCACCGTTTCCCGCCACTCGAGAGGAGGAGAACAGAGTCATGTGTCCAACGGGATATGTGTGCACACCGCCACCGGGCTCGTGTGTTCCGGTGTCCGATTGTCGTTTAACCTAGACCCCAGAATTGTCCCCGGGGGTTGCTTGATCGAGCGTGCTGACTTGTCCACTACAATGACCACATCCCTATATTCTTCTTCTATTATCTCACCCTCAATTTTTTCCCTCTCTCTCTCTGACTCTCTTTCATCTCTGTCTCGTACCTATTTCCTCTTTATCGAATTATCTGAGATTTTTTTAATTGAACAACGAACGAATTTATTCGATTTGAATTAAATATCGACAAGAATAAAAAATATTTTGATAATTTGATATTTTGATCGATTGAAATGATTTTTTTTATACCTAATTTTTATTGAGTGATATTTAATTTTACAAACTCGATTTATTTTTTTGATGTAATTTTTTTTCCTTCTTTACATTCATGAATTTCGTACTGATCCAGAATGGTATTTCTTGAAAAACAAAATTTAAAATATATTCTTTTTTATGTGCACAATTGTCTTTTACAATGGGACGTAAATTTACGTGTATATATTTTGTGGAAACTTTGCGATATTTTGATCGATTGAAATAATTTTTTTTATACATAATTTTTATTGAGTGATATTTAATTTTACAAACTCGATTTATTTTCTTGATGATAATTTTTTTTCCTTCTTTACATTCATGAATTTCGTACTGATCCAGAATGGTATTTCTTGAAAAACAAAATTTAAAATATATTCTTTTTTATGTGCACAATTGTCTTTTACAATGGGACGTAAATTTACGTGTATATATTTTGTAGAAACTTTGCGATATTTTGATCGATTGAAATGATTTTTTTTATACCTAATTTTTATTGAGTGATATTTAATTTTACAAACTCGATTTATTTTCTTGATGATAATTTTTTTTCCTTCTTTACATTCATGAATTTCGTACTGATCCAGAATGGTATTTCTTGAAAAACAAAATTTAAAATATATTCTTTTTTAAGTGCACAATTGTCTTTTACGATCGGACGTAAATTTACGTGTATATATTTTGTAGAAACTTTGCGATTTTTAAGGGTCTAGTTTTGCAAGGATGCCAAACTTTGTCGTGCAAAATGTATATAAAAATACGAGAGAGTTTGATAGCTTTTACATCACGTTCGAGAATGAGAGAGAGAGAGAGAGGGAGAGAGAGAGAGAGAGAACTTTATCCCTCCCTCTATGAGAGAGAACTTATTTATCCCTCATACAGGGAAGGATAACCCTCTCTCTCTCTCTCTCTCTCTCTCTCTCTCTTCCTCTCTATTTCTCCCCCCCCCCCCCCTCTTTCAGTCCGTATCAGGGAGAGAACGCGTCGGGGCTACTGAATCGGTTGCTTTGTATGTATGCAAGAGCATCCAAGCTTTTATGGTGTTTGGAGGGATAAATCGTCTCGTTATTCTCGATGGTCGTTAAAGATTTAGCGCTTGACGATCGTTTACTCTCCGGAGTTTCCTCGGTGACGACCAAGAGCGAATTTCTATATTGCTCTTTTGGTCCTCATCGATGGTGGGGCTTGCCGAGAGCCTTGAAAAAGATCCTTTCAAATAGCAGTGCTAAGTTGACGACGAGGAAAGAAGGGAATTGTGTGGTACGAAAGCTCGCAAGCCTATAGGGAACACTAAAATCATGGCTAGAGGGTTTTCTCTCTCTTTCTCGCTCTTTTATTCCTCTCTCTCTCTCTCTCTCTCTCTCTCCTATTCCAAGGGAATTGACATGATACAATAATTATAAAAAAACATATTAGACAATTACACAATTAATAATAAAAAAAACGAACAATAAATATAATTAATTATTTGAATGAATGCTTGATATTTTTTTGTTAATTGTTTTTTTTTGTTTTGTTTTTTAAATAATTTATTTAAAAAAATTGAATGGTTTTTCATTTAAATAAGTGCTCATTTGTAGAAGGTAGAAAGGGCGTTCGAGGCTATAGATATTTTTCAAGCGAACTTTCCGGGAATGCAATATCGTTGGTGCTCGAATTGTGATAGGGGAGTGAGAAAATGCTGTATAGAACGTATGGAAAAGAGGTCAGTTGGCTAACGCGAGGCCAAGACAGAGCTGTCTATATTAGTCAGGAAGGAAAGCTGCACCAGAGAGTGAAATGGCGTAGGGATGAAGAGGATGAAAAAAAAATAGAAAAAAAAATATATATATATGATAGAAAAGAGAGCTTTCTTCCGCCAGGCCTTCGATCCTTTTCGCTTCGGCTCTCTCTTTTATTCGACAATATTAAACTTTCCACAAGAACCTTTATGGAATAAGTTTTAAGAAAATTTCAAGAGGCAGACGCTTCCTTTTTCCCGTTTTTATCGTACCAACGAACCCACGTTCTTTTTTTTTTCACATTTTTTTTCTCGATTGTACCACTTGAAATTTCACCCCCATGTAAAAGCAGTCTGATGAATAATAATAAATTCAATTTATCCCTTAAACAATAACGAAAAATTAATATTAAATTGTATTGAAATTTTTAGCTATTTTCGACACACATTTAATTTTCACATTGATTTATTTTCATTAGCTATTATTTTATTTTCCTTTCGTTAAATTGTATTTTTCAATGATAAACATTTATTACTCGAATGCTCAATAAGAGCGAAAAATATTGTCGGGATTGAATTATTGAATAATTTGGAACATCTTCGATTTTTAGTTGGTCCAAAAATTGGTTTGCATCCCTTTGAGTATTTTTTTTTTCGTCAGCCAGAAGCACACGTATAGGGCGATATAGGGACTTACAGTGAATAACAAAAATGGTGAATAGAGAAATGGGAGAGAATACAACGATTTTGGAGGTAAAACCGGCTTTGTCGTAACACCGGAGGGTGATAAGAAAAATTTTGTGTAAGTTTTATCGAAATTTTCAGGTATTTTCGACACACATTTAATTTTCACATTGATTTATTTTTTTTAGCTCATATCCTTTCGTTAAATTGTATTTTTCAATGATATACATTTATTACTCGAATGCTCAATGAGAGCGAAAAATATTGTCGGGATTGAATTATTGAATAATTTGGAACATCTTCGATTTTTAGTTGGTCCAAAAATTGGTTTGCATCCCTTTGAGTATTTTTTTTTTCGTCAGCCCGAAGCACACGTATAGGGCGATATAGGGACTTACAGTGAATAACAAAAATGGTGAATAGAGAAAAGGGAGAGAATACAACGATTTTGGAGGTAAAACCGGCTTTGTCGTAACACCGGAGGGTGATAAGAAAGATTTTGTGTAAATTTTATTGAAATTTTCAGGTATTTTCGACACACATTTAATTTTCACATTGATTTATTTTTTTTAGCTCATATCCTTTCGTTAAATTGTATTTTTCAATGATATACATTTATTACTCGAATGCTCAATGAGAGCGAAAAATATTGTCGGGATTGAATTATTGAATAATTTGGAACATCTTCGATTTTTAGTTGGTCCAAAAATTGGTTTGCATCCCTTTGAGTATTTTTTTTTTCGTCAGCCAGAAGCACACGTATAGGGCGATATAGGGACTTACAGTGAATAACAAAAATGGTGAATAGAGAAAAGGGAGAGAATACAACGATTTTGGAGGTAAAACCGGCTTTGTCGTAACACCGGAGGGTGATAAGAAAGATTTTGTGTAAATTTTATTGAAATTTTCAGGTATTTTCGACACACATTTAATTTTCACATTGATTTATTTTTTTTAGCGCATATCCTTTCGTTAAATTGTATTTTTCAATGATATACATTTATTACTCGAATGCTCAATGAGAGCGAAAAATATTGTCGGGATTGAATTATTGAATAATTTTGAACATCTTCGATTTTTAGTTGGACCAAAAATTGGTTTGCATCCCTTTGAGTTTTTTTTTTTTCGTCAGCCAGAAGCACACGTATAGGACGATATAGGGACTTACAGTGAATAACAAAAATGGTGAATAGAGAAAATGGAGAGAATACAACGATTTTGGAGGTAACCGGGTGTAAAACCGGCTTTGTCGTGACACTGGAGGGCGATAAGAAAGATTTTGTGGTCTTGAGAGAGAGAGAGAGAGAGAGAGAGTTGGATCGAGCGTGGATAATCCGGCGTGCACTATCCTACTTTTCGAGTCGAATGCGGCAGCCGCTGCTTTTCAACGTTTCCCAAAAGAGAGTCTGCATATACCCCGGAGAGGGATAATTTATTTATTTATTTTTTTCAATTTATTCTAGCCGAGCGATATATGGGGCATTCCAGGCCACATTAACATGTCCGTAACGTCATTTGGTTCTCCATTTTTTTTTATGTGGTCACTACAACTCTACCGGGTCCCCGTAGGTCATGCAATTTTTTTCTACATTTTTTTTTATGGCTAGAAAAAAAATATTAATGTAAATAATGGATTATTGCAATTTTTAATAATTATTACTATTAGCGTTTGATAATCCTCGAAAACATGTCAATAATATTCCTCTGGGCCTGCAGACTTTTCCTTCTCTGAAAATTTACAGTTTCAATCTAATGCAAACGATAAGCAGAGCTCGACGATAACTTGAATTACACACAAAAAAAAAATTGAATTACCATCTACCATCGATTACCATCAACCATTAACGTATTTAACCCATCAAAGGGTTCTGCTTCTATTTGAAACTAGCGACACATCCCTGTCATCACTGGAAATGGAACATGGAGATAAAATCGACACGAATATATATATATATATATACAGATCTGCATTACTCTGATCTCGTGTAGTACAGAGAATTTGTAGCTCATGAGCTTTGGCATGGAATAATATTCGTACGACGTGTGTAACGATTAATCAATCTGAATTAATCAGAGCTCGGGGCGATTTGTTGTGGAAAAAAAAAAGAATTTGCTCACAAAATTGTAATAAATAATTTACATAAGAAATATTAATCCCCAGGCAAAAAGGATATATAATAAATAAAAAGCTTATCATCCCTTTGTTTAATATCGTGAAAATATTTTGTAAATATATTTTTTGTACGTATTTGATATATTTCAGGGCTCATATGTCTCAAGATATGTCTCTGAAATATATAAGTTTTTTTTCAAATATACGTATACTTGAATGTATCAATAATATATTTTTGATATATTACAATATATCTGACATATACATATTTCTCTTCCATATGATAATATTAATATTCTCAAGATATATACATCTCAAGATAAATATCTCAATATCTCAAGAGAATAATATTATATCTCAAGATATGTCTGAAATATAGATTTTTTTTTTTCGAATATACGTATACTTGAATGTATCAATAATATATTTTTGATATATTACAATATATCTGACATATACATATTTCTCTTCCATATGATAATATTAATATTCTCAAGATATATACATCTCAAGATAAATATCTCAATATCTCAAGAGAATAATATTATATCTCAAGATATGTCTGAAATATAGATTTTTTTTTTTCGAATATACGTATACTTGAATGTATCAATAATATATTTTTGATATATTACAATATATCTGACATATGCATATTTCTCTTCCATATGAGAATATTAATGATGTTATTGTTATTATTTTGTATGTTATTTTTCATGGCTCTTTGTTCGAATATTGGGTGACCATCCTGTGATTTTGAGGCAGCAACGATGGCCTGTTTAATCATGGCACTAAGTGCCCTCAATCGTTTTTCTCCTCTCTCTCTCTCTCTCTCTCTCTCTCTCTCTATATATATATATATATATATATATATATATATATATATATATTTCTGTTTCACACGATACACGTGTTACCTCCTTACACAACATTTCTCTCGTGTCTCTACGAAGCTTTCGCTCGTTCGAGCGTGCTTGATTTGCATGGAGAGTGCAAAGGGTGTATTTTGATGCTGTAGAGCTCAAGAGGAAGCCTTCCTGGTGCAGTTGTAGCCTACATATGTATACGTGTGTTCATCCCACATGTGCGTACGCGTCTCTGTGAGGACTTAGCTGTGCACTTCCATCTGCATGCAATTATGCCAATTTCATGTTGGTCTTAACCATCGACAACTGGATGGATTTATGGTTTGCTGCAAGGCATCCAAAAAGCTTCTGGAATATTTAACATGCGCACATAGGCAAGAGACATTTCGGGGGAGCAATAAATAACCTCCATGGGCAAATTGAAACTCAATTTGTAATCTATATATAATATATATACATACATATACATATATATATTTATATATATGTATATATATAATATATATATATAAGCAAAAATTCCACTGACTCATCACGAAATCTCAGGAACTACAAAGTCTATAAATGTGAAATTTGGTCAGGAGTTTTATTTTATAATATAGAGACCCGCTAAGAAGGGATTTTTCAAAATTCAACCCCTACGGGGGTAAAAAGGGGCAAAATGTTTTGACCTGAAGCCTTGGGCACCAGCTAGTAAATTATAATATCTCAACATCAACGCACAAGTCTTCGACAGCTCATCAGCAATCCAGGCTGGAAAGTTACGTGTCCCATTTGATAAAAACAAAACATAATTAACAATAATTTACCAACGATATAAATAATTGTATTAAAAAATTAATTGTCAAAAAAAAATTGAATAAAAGAATAATTATTATGAATAATCAAATTTATAAACTTTGACCTGAAAAGAAAATTATCATTTTGAATTATTTTACGAGAATGTTTTATTTATTATTTATAATTATTTTGAGCTATAATTGTCACGACATGTCAAATTTTCCATGACATTTAATTGGAATGGTGTCAATTCCTGGAACGAGGGACAAACATAAATGATTAATCGTATGCAATATCTTTGCACGAAGAAATTGTAGGAGTTAGCAGTTTGAAAGGAGATCGTTTAGTAATCTTGATGAGGAGTTCTCAGCTTGCCAGATTTTCACATCAGTCTCTCTCTCTCTCTCTCTCTTTTTCCTCTCTCTGTTTCCCCATCATAAAGTATTCTCATTCGAGCTCTCGTGCGTTTGTGTCTTTGTTTCCTTTGCCTCGTGAAACTCGCGAGGTACTTAGAAGGGTGAGTTAGCTCTTCACGGGGATAAAATTTGGTCTGTGTTTGTGGGCTTTTAGGAGAAACGGTGAGAATATACACAGACGAGTTGACCCAGTTTGCCCTTTAACGTGAAAACTTTCCAATGGGAATAAGAGACGACAAGAGGGTCTTAGCATGAGGTTAGCATCAAGTTGCTAGGGATATAAGGAGAAAGCTTGGCCATAAACCGGCAAGAATTTCGAATCGGATGTAGCGGAATTGTAGCATTTCGTAACTGAGACATGTTTTAGGATATTAGAGACAGGAATACTTACATATATGGGGCATTCCAGCCTAAATTGGCAAATCCATGACCATGACCCTCCAGAATTTTGTTTCCCCTTTTTCAAATAATTATTACAACTCGGAAAGCCGTCCAATACTCTAATTAATCATAACAGATTAATACTTTTAGTCATATTTTTGAATCACATAAATTTAATGCCAAAAAACAAAAAAATTACCAAATTTTTCAAACGCCCAAAATTTCCCATTTTTTTTGTCAGGCCATTTTCTTGATTACAAAAATATGCAAGCTGACTTTCGCCAAAATCATACATACTCACATATATGGGGCATTCCAGCCCAAATTGGCAAATCCATGACCATGACCCTCCAGAATTTTGTTTCCCCTTTTTCAAATAAATATTACAACTCCAAAAGCCGTCCAATACTCTAATGAATCATAACCGATTGATACTTTTAGTCATATTTTTGAATCACATAAATTTAATGCCAAAAAACAAAAAATTTACCAAATTTTTCAAACGAACAAAATTTCCCATTTTTTTTTATTCACGTAATTTTCTTGATTACAAAAATATGCACGCTGATTCTCGTCAAAATCATTCGAGCGGAATTTGATAAAATTTATAGTCTTCTTATTAAATGTAATGAATATTTTCCACAGTAGAGTAAACTCGTGTATGGTCAGACGCATCGTTAAATTTATTTTTCCCAGATCTTGCAGTCCAAATGATCTCTGCAGATCTTCGTGCTCGAGTTGAAAAGTGAAAAAAAAAAGGATATAGAACATCGCGGAAATTTTTGTGTGCGGAAGTGAGAACAAGGGTGGTTAAGAGAAACGGGGGTAGAAATTGTTTGCTTTGCGATGAAACGGACGCCCAAGATCTTATTTAGAATGCGAAAAAGTCCATGATGACACTTGACACACTGCGGATATAACATATAGTCTCAGTGGATTGCCTTGTGGCGTTGGAGAAATGTGGCCTAGAGAGAGTGTAGAAAATAGAAAAAAGATTTAAAAAAAAACCGAGAAAAAAGAGAGAGAGAGAGAGAGAAGGGATGTCAAGTTTCCAGTTGCTCGTGTCCTCGTTACGTGCAGTACTTGCCCGTTCTCGTGTCGGACTCGAAGACCACCAACAGTATTTTCGAGCTCTTTTTCCCAGAGGGAGAGGGCGAGAGAGAGAGAGAGAGAGAGAGAGAGAGAGAGAGAGAGAACTCGACCCCGCTCGCACTCTTTGCCCCGTCGCGCCTCTTAACAGATAGTACAAACATTTTCGAGTGGCCCCGGTGACGTGACCACGTACCGAGAAATAAAAAACCACGATCATCTCTCTCTCTCTCTCTCTCTCTCTCTCTCTCTCTCTCTCTCTCTCTCTCTCTCTCTTTCTCTCTCTCTCTCTCTGTATCTCTCTCTGTCTCACTCTCTCTCTCTCTCTCTCTCTCTCTGTCTCTGTCTCTCTGTCTGTCTCTCTCTCTCTCTCTCTCTCTCTCTCTCTCTCTCTCTCTCTCTCTCTCTCTCTCTCTCTCTCTCTCTCTCTCTCTCTCTCTCACCCTCTCACCCTCTCCCTCTCCTTCTCTCTCGCTCGCTCGTGTAACCATCAAGAAAAGAGGAAGCGAGAGAGCACGCAAAAGGTACAAAAGTAACATGACAAAAGAGTTAAAAAACTTTGGGTTGGTGAAAGTAGTATTTGCAGCGTCAGTGAACGTAATATAAAATTCTCCTAGCGCGCGCCTCGTGGAAAGTAAATTTTTAAAAATTTGACAGAAATTTGTATTCGACCTTTGTTCGACCCCTATTTTACACAAATTTCAATCAGATCCAATTGAATTTTGTCTAATTTTTAACTAATTTACATTTTTTATTATCATTCAAGTAGATTTTATTTTATTAAACATTTGATAATAAATTTAAAATGTGAGTGAAGAAACTCTCATTTTCACCGAGGGTGGATCGTGGTAACAGGTGTGAAATCCATCGTACAGTAAAATGAGAATATTTGGCAAAAATCCAGCCAAAAGTAGCTTCCCGATGTGTGGATTATGCAGTAAAAAATATATCATACGAAAAAATGCATAGGAAATCTTCGTGCCAAGAGACGAAATTCTGGTTATATATATATATATATATATATATATATATATATATATATATATATATATATATATATATATATATATATATACGTGGTGGACTTGATATTTTTATTTTTTCATTTTTCATTTTGCATTTTTAAGATTCAAATGATTCCCTTGACACATAATGATAATTATTCAGCATAACACACATTACAATAGTCATTTCCGGTATGGCAATGTATACGCTGAAATATTATACAGAGGGGTAAAATATTTTAAATATTTTCCCCAAGTCCAAAGGCTTAAATTTATCCCAAGATTGCACGTAACGTGAGATGAGAGTTCACGAGTCTTTCGTTCGCCCTTCGACCTTAGCCCCTTCTCTGTCTTTCCTCCACCCGCTCTATATGGTTCCCAGTTCGCGACGTAATTTTTTTTGTCATTATCCCTTAAATCTCTTGCACCCCTGAGCACTAAGCTCGAGTAATACGTGAAGTAAAATTAAATAAAGCAAGAGAATTAAAAAAGTATGAGAGTTTTATAATCTCCATTGTAGCTTTTGCTTCGCCATATTATATTTCCCTTATCAAGTATACATAATTTTCCGATCAAGTTAAAAAACAAAAATGTATTATGATAAGACACATTTTAAATGATAACATTTTCAAATGATTAATAAAAATTATTTTTAATTACGAATAAATTGAATTTGATCTCGAGGTTAGTCTAGTTATTCGAATTTCAATTGCAGACCTTTATTTTTTTCTCCATATCAGTTATTCCATCTAAAAATAATTTTTCTTTTAAACTTTTTTTATTTGATCCAATTTTTTTTTTTTTACAAATAAAATCTCTCAATAAATCTTCAACCCTTTCCGGGCGACTACAGTTTACCAATTAATGCGCAGCTATTGTAAACGAAAAAAAAAAAAAAAAACAAAAGAATGCCTTTTAGCGAAGCACTAAAAGGGCGATCGAAAAAGTCGAAAAAAAAAAAAAAAAATAGAATCAAATTGCACCCTACGTTTTTTTTAAATCCTGCGAGAGAGGCTCGTAGGCGTAGAAGGGTAGTTTTGTGGAGAGGGGTATGAAGGACGTGTAATGGTAGCCACGGGGAATCGTGGGTGGGGGTTGATGTCCGTTGGTTGGAGCGATAAGGGGTCGATGCGAGGTTAATCGCCGCGTTCACACTCGGCTCGCTTCAAAGCCAGCAACAGCAACATCAACGTCCACACTCGACTCCAGCCCTCTCTCGTTCCAGAGCCCACACTTAATAACACTTATTGTACCACTATTATTATTATTATTATTATTATTATTATTATTATTATTATTATTATTATTATTATTATTATTATTATTATTATTATTATTATTATTATTATAAGATTATATAGACACATAATTTTTTTTTACATCCTATATGTATATATATACATCATATGTTATTTTTATACATAAGGTAGTACGCGTGTGTGGTGAACGAATTCGTCTGTAAAGGGATGAGACATGGAGCTTTTGATTAAACCCTTTTTTTTTCGATACAAAAAAGAAAATCCGAGCGTGTTTGTATGTGATTGCTATCTGCGGTCTCTGGAGTCCAGTATCGTTCCATACAAATTAAATACACGTCCAGTGAGGCTTCGTGTAGCTTTTCCAAGAGCTTTTCCATACACATTAAATACAAGTACAGGGAGGATTCGTGGGTAGCTTTTCCAAGAGCTTTCTCGCTCCATCGATGAGACTAGCATCCTTTTCAGCTTCGATTAACGGTCTGATCGCTAGCCAGATTTTAAAAGAAGCTTTTTTTTTATGTTTAGCCATTACAATGTCATACGAAAAATTCCTCATATGATTATTTTATTGTTATAAATTTTGTTTGGGTTTATCTGTTTTTTTTAGTTTTTAGGTAATTTAATTATCGTTTGGGTTTGAAAAGTGGCATTTCACCGGGCTGTAATTAATTCGGGGTCAATTTTGGATGTCAATATATAACGTCGTGAAAGGCAAACGCACATGCGGTTAATTTAATCGGGAAACAGCAAACTATGTCGTTGGCTTCTGTGGCCCGAAATTCCAAGAACAGTTTCAGATCTCTCTCTGCCTCCCTGTCTCTCTCTCTCTCTCTCTCTCTCTCTCTCTCTCTCTCTCTCTCTCTCTCTCTCCCTTCCTCTCTCTCTCTCTCTCTCTCTCTCTCTCTCGCTCTCTCTCTCTCTCTCTCTCTCTCTCTCTCTCTCTCTCTCTCTCTCTCTCTCTCTCTCTCCCTTCCTCTCTCTCTCTCTCTCACTCACTCGTAGAGTCGCCTCTGCGTGTTATAAACCGTTCCCTGGAGATTCTGTTCCTGGGAAACCACTGTCGACCGCTCGAGCTGGAACCGAATCGGTCAATATACACACAAGAGCGTACAAGGAAGCGGCGTCAGAGGCATCAATTTACGTAGAGACGAAGCAGAGAGAGAGAGAGAGAAAGTGTCTATTTTGGGCCTTGGCCCGGCCATAACAGAAGGGGTTGTGAGGGACTGAGGTAAAAAAAGGGGGATGAGAAACTCGACAAGTGACCTAAAAAACTTCCCTTTGCGAAAAAAATCCTGATGCATCTCACCATTTTTTTTTTTTCATCGGTTTCTTAGACTTGGTTATTTCACAAGTCCCTACGTTGCACTGTGCAGTTGTAATATGTAATGGGCACAGAGAATTTGCTGTTTTTAACAAGATAACATACAACGCAACATAAAATGCAAGATACGAGCATAGATATGACATGACAATAAACATATGACATATAATGGAAAATAATAAAAAAATTGATAGAAAATGCTTCATCCCTTAAATTTCTTAACTCTTTAGTATCTGTTGAAATCATCGAACAATATGTCTCGCACCAGCAAAAAATATTTTAATTTACAAGAAAAGTTTTTCACCATCTCCTAAAGGGGTAAGAATTTTCGATTAAAAAATCCATTCGAGTTAATTCGAATAATATGAATTAATGATAATTCTCAAGAATTATTACAAAAATAATATTTATATATTTTTGTTTTTTCTTCAATAAAGAATTGAAAAAAAATAATAATTCTCCTATTTTTATCCCTATAAAATAATTATTTCATAATGCATTAAGGTTAGAGATCAACTTATTGAAAATTTCACCCTCTTTCATTCTCAAGAATTCTCAAGAATCATTGCAAAAATAATATTTATATATTTTTGTTTTTTCTTCAATAAAGAATTTAAAAAAATAATAATTCTTCTATTTTTATCCCTATAAAATAATTATTTCATAATGAATTATGGCTAGAGATCAACTTATTGAAAAATTCACCCTCTTTCATTGCAATGAATTTGAGGGTGAAACTTTGTTGGAAAAAATTCATCACATCTTTCCTTCGTAGCTTTATACTTCACAACTTGGTTTCCTCACAAAGGGGTGGCTTGGGAATTCGAGTGATACCCAAACGGTGATACGATTAGATGTCGAAGCTATGCACAAAGGATTCACCGATTCTCTATCTTACTGTACATTTTAGATGTATATACATAATATATATATATATATATATATAGATTTTGTACACCTCTTACTCGGGGCATCGTATAGTTCGAAGGTTGAATGTGGGTCGATTCCGAGTATCTAACTTACATCCACATTCGGTACACACGCACACTCGCAAACTCAAGTACTCCCCCCCCTTCTCTCTCTCTCTCTTTCTGTCAAGGTGTCCTTCTCTGTCTGTCTGCGCCCCCCCCCCCCCTCGTTTGGGTGCGAGCACGTGTACACCACCATCATCCCTTATAAGCATTTTGTACGTCGTGATCCGTGCACGGAAGGATGAGGAAGTGCAATATATATATATATCCTCATACATATGATCTCATATATATACGAGTACGTGTGTGTGTGTGTGTGTAAAAGAAGTGGGGGGAAAAGGTGCACGAGCCCAAGGGATGGTTTGGGGTTGCTCGCTACTGTGCTCGTGTGGTATATAGGGATGTGCTCGCTGCGGTAAAGGTAAAGGTCAGGTGGCGTTCTCGGTCGACCGCTTTTTACCTTACCACCCTGCTCGCTACCCCTCCTATACTATATCCGAATGCTTTTACGAAGAAGCAGTAGAAGAAAACTATACAGTAAAAGAACGTAGTCAGAAAGCTCAGATACCGCACCCCCCCTCCCCCCCCCGCCCCTCACCCCTCCTTGCTACCTCTCTTTTGCTTCATTGTTTTTGCACGAGATGTATATTGTTGCTCTCGAGTGGAAAAAATAAGTGCTGCATGTATTTTTACATCATTCCGATGTAAAAATCCCGACAAAATCCCGAAAAAATTTAATAAATTTTTGGAGAAATATATTTAACAAATTTTTGGGGAAATATATTTAATAGATTTTTGGGAAAATATATTTAACAAATTTTTGGGGAAATATATTTAATAGATTTTTGGGAAAATATATTTGATAAATTTTTGGAGAAATATATTTAACAAATTTTTGGAGAAATATATTTAATAAATTTTTGGGGAAATATATTTAATAGATTTTTGGGAAAATATATTTAACAAATTTTTGGGGAAATATATTTAATAGATTTTTGGGAAAATATATTTGATAAATTTTTGGAGAAATATATTTAACAAATTTTTGGAGAAATATATTTAATAAATTTTTGGGGAAATATATTTAATAATTTTTTGGGGAAATATATTTAAGATATTTTTACAAAAATATATTTTTATTATGTTTTTGGAAAAATAAATTTGTGATATATGTTTCATATTTCTGAATAGATTCACCCTTGCTTTCATCATGTTTGCAAGTAGAAGATTATAAATTTTCGCATAGGTATATTTTTTCTTTTGGAGCTTATTTACGTTCTGATACAAAAAATATGTAATTTGTGTTCGCGACGTAGCTTAGTGCACGTAATACACAAATATCTTGAGTATAAAGCGATGAAGGGTGGGGGTGAATTGCGTTGCTAAGAGATTTACGAGGGCGTATTTGAGGGGTGCAGTTTTCCAACACGCAAACAGAAACTTTTTAGTTCACTATGCATTGTATCGCGCAGATATACATTCAATGTTGAACTATACATATATATATATGCTTCTTTTATTATATTTTATATATATATATATTTATATATATATATACATATATTGCTTTTTTATTGTTGACGACTGTGTAGCGAAATCAACACTCGTAATGTCCTGGTGCTTTTTTTTAACCTTTCTACATTTCCAAGTGCCTGTCGATTTGTCTACTATATAGTTGATTTTTCTCTCTCTCTTTCTCTTTCGGAGGATTAAAATAGAAACGATAGGGGTGACTTTAGCACCTTCTAAGAGCCATTGTACACCCTCGCTCTATATTTCCGGTGCTTTTCTTCGTCTTTTTTCAAGGGTGGGTTTTGCTTTCTGCGTGCATTTCGAACTGAGAATCACAAAGACTCTTTTTTTTTTTTTACCTCACCCATTTTTCAATGCTAATGCATTTCGTGGCAGAATGTGATGATTTTAATAGCTCGTCGTATATTTTAACCTCGAAGGGCAAAGCTTTCAGCGCAATATCGATCAACCTTTTTTTGACGTGTGTACGTGCCTCTCGTTTTCATCCCTTTTGCACACGAATTAGTCGAAAGTCAGAGTTTCTTCCATGCAATACGTTTTAAATAGAGAAAAAAAATTATCGACAATATTAACATTTTTTTTTTTTGCTACATTGAGCATTTTTGTGCTCAAATTACTAGCATAATTATGCTTACCGCTGGTGTAATTTTGACTTGATTTTTTGTGTTATATTTTTCTCAATCAAAAATTTATACAACAAATTTAAAAAAAATATTTTAATTATTATATCTTCAATTTTTTTTCTCATATCTATAAATTCACATATTCATGTTAAAAAAATGTTCTTCAATTATCCCACTTAATTGGAACAAAAATGATCAAAAAATAATATCAAAAAATTGTTTCTGTACGAAGGAAAAAAATCTCTTTCCATTAAAATTCTTTTGAAAATAGTTGTAATAATAATAATAATAATACCCGCAGCATGCAGTGTATCTCAATAATTCATCTCACGAAATTTCAGAGTTTTATTGTGTTGTATTCTTGGGGTGGGTGGCACGTTGCTCGCGAATGTAGAGTGGGCTAATATGGCGCGTGTAGAATGTAAAAGCTCGTTCGTGAAAAGGCACCACATATAGAAAAAATAGGGGTCGGGGGGAGGGGTCAGAGAGACTTCTGCCAGAGCTTTATTACTCTTGCAGGAGTCACCTGCGAACATCCAGCAGCCGTTGCAATACACCACGCCCAGCTGTACAACGTGAATAATGAATCTCGGTTTATGCACACACACGCACACGCACAAATCCCACACGAAACTCGGAATATGCGAGAGGATTAAAAAAAAAAAGTACAGAAAAAACAGCCCCAACAAAGGGTAACATCGGATTTCTCGATCTTGCGTGTGACCTCGCTGGTAAACACACACACACACACACACATATATGTATATATATATATATATATATATAAGCATGGAGTATCAGGGAGGTTTTTGTGGCGAATGAGATAAATTATTCCCATCCGATCACGAGCTCTCCCGAGGCAGGATGTGTGCTGAATAAAAAGAAGGAAAAAAAAGACACACACACATTTATGCAAACATTTGAAAAGTTCGTTACATAGAGATTAAAAAAAACATATATAGTCGAAGAAAAATTGAAGAAATAATCGAATTTCTATAAACACACGTGTATATTTAGATAAAGTGAAATGGATTATTTCAAATAAAGTCAAGCGAATAGAAAAATATCGTACCAATTGAAAACAATTTTTTGTTGTTGTAGAAATATTTTTTTTTGCATTCACCCTTTGTGAAAATTTTGTATTGCATCTAAATAGTGAAGCAATTGAGATAAATAATTATCAATTGACGAAATAATTAAGGTAATTTGATTTTCATAGATATAAGTATTGATTTTAGTGAAGATTTTTTGAAGATAAAGTGAAATGGATTATTTCAAATAAAGTCAAACGAGTAGAAAAATATCGTTCCAATTGAAAAAAATTTTTTGTTGTTGTAGAAATATTTTTTTTTGCATTCACCCTTTGTGAAAATTTTGTATTCCATCTAAATAGTGAAGCAATTGACATAAATAATTATCAATTGACGAAATAATTAAGGTAATTTGATTTTCATAGATATCAGTATTGATTTTAGTGAAGATTTTTTGAAATTTAATTTAATGGATATTTTTTTTATTAATTGAGCTAATTTGATTTTGATAGATATAAGTATTGATTTTAGTGAAGATTTTTTGAAGATAAAGTGAAATGGATTATTTCAAATAAAGTCAAGCGAGTAGAAAAATATCGTTCCAATTGAAAACAATTTTTTGTTGTTGTAGAAATATTTTTTTTTGCATTCACCCTTTGTGAAAATTTTGTATTCCATCTAAATAGTGAAGCAATTGACATAAATAATTATCAATTGACGAAATAATTAAGGTAATTTGATTTTCATAGATATCAGTATTGATTTTAGTGAAGATTTTTTGAAGTTTAATTTAATTGATATTTTTTTATTCAATAGAAACGCATGTAGAAACAAAATGCAAGCTCCGGCCATGATCTGTTGAGCTTACCCCTAGATATTACTAAATTACATATAAACGCCATTTTATCTCAGTGTGTTATTTTATCAAAGGTCGACAATCGACACAGAGCAGATAATATTGACGATACCACGACCAGAAAAAAAGCTGTACGATCATATAGGTTATTCGGTATTAATATTGCAAAAGGTTAAAAGTGCACATTTACGATAGTGTGACGAGATATAAAATCGATAGGTCATATCGCAAACCACACAGGAATTTTCATCGTATATATATTGAATTTTATGAAGTGTGTAGAGAAAATGCTTGCTCGTGATCTCAAAACAATTATAAGTAATTGCTCGTTGCGGTGTAAATATATCAAATATCACATAGAATGAATTTCCAGTAACGATTTAAAATTTTTGACGAACAAATTCGCTATAATTCTGCAAAAATTTATATATATTTTTTTCGTCTATTTATTCTGTGAACCAAATTGCGAGTCTACGATGACAGAGCTATTTTTAGAGCTTCTTCTTTCAATAAATCTAAACAGGATTATTCCAATACACAATAATTATAGCCAGTTACGATTCACGAAAATAAAAAAATTAGCACACAGTTTTAGAATAATTATTATTTTAATATGAATATTTTAATATTTTTCAAAGCTAATTGCAATTATTTTCCTGCAAATGTTTTCTTAAAACTTTCTTATAAGAATGTTGCCAATCTTTGAATAAAATTTCTTTCGTAAAATTAATTTAATGCATCTCGAGAGAAATTGCTCTTTCAGCGAATAAATTCACTATGAAGCCACAAAATGCTTTTCTCCTCGATATTAATCACGATAATAAATCTCGATGGTTGAAGACGAGATTTTGCGCAGTTTCTTTCTGTCACAATGAAATTTGTGTATTGTTCTCACGATGAGAGGGAGAGGCAGAGAGAGAGAGAGGGAGAGGGAGAGAGAGAGAGAGAGAGAGAGAGAGAGAGAGAGAGAGAGAGAGAGAGAGAGAGAAATATGCCAGGCAGAATTTTCTTCAACGAGATTTAAGTAAAGCTCTGTCACTCGTGGCAAAGAATGGGCAAGATAGAGAATCGATAATGAATGGATGAAGGAGAAGCTGAATAAAAAAATTCGTTCCTCCTTATCTTTTATGCGAAAGACACAGAGAGGGTATTTTCAGCGTTTTCAATGAAACAGGAGGAGAAAATTCCTGTTTTTGCAACGATACAAGAGTGAATGAACGAAAAAAAAAAAAAAGATGAAAGTAGGAGAAAAAACTAAAGTTTCAAGATCGAACCTTGGCAAAGTGAGAGTAGAAACTCCAGACGATCCCATATACAATATATATTGATTAGAGAAAACTCCAGCAGAGTTTGTATATATATATATGTAGAAGAAGAAAGATAAAGAGATAAAGACAAATACAAAGCCAGAGAGAAAGACTCTGATGATCCCTCTTGCGACGAGCCGATTGAACAATTTAATCAGTCGATCCCTTCGTGCTTATTCGATTTTGCTCAAGGCTCATAATTGTTGCAGTTGCTTATACTAAAAATCTCGAGCACAAAAGCTTCGTATCATCCGTTTGAACAAACTGATATCAAAGACAAAGCTATGAGCTATCGAAAAAGGTGGAATACAAATTTATTCAGATTACGATCCATTAAGAAATTGTTCAAAAACACTGACAGATGCATTAATTCCAAAATTCTCGGTCCATAACGATCGTTTTATCAATCCTGGATAAACCGTGAATTTGTACAAAGGCAAAATGTCAAATGGTGTTTATATAAAAATGTAATAAAAATTAGGCTTTTGATTTTTATATTTATAATTGATAATAATAATCCCGATTGAATTTTAGTAAATAAATTATAATTCTACCCCAAGTTTGAAAATTAAAAATTGCAGTAAAATAAATACAAATAAATATTTACTAAAAAGTTTTTTTTCAATTTTTTTTTAAGCATAAAAATAATAAAAATAAATCATTTAATATGTAAATTAAATGATTTATTGTGAGATTGATATATCGATGAAAGGGGATTTGATAGTGATGCATCGAGAGCACAAACTGTGTGAGCTTTCCGGCGTCAGATTGATGGACGAGCGGCCGAAACGCGAATGTATTTGTATCAAGACACTTGAATACGATTGCTATTTCCGGTAAGGGTAATTCGGTGGAGAGGGGGGAGAGGGTGAGGCGAAAGATCGCAAGGAACCCTCTACGAATTGCCTGGCCGTTACGCTAAGGCTATCCGATTAGTCGTCGATTTGTCTAAATCTCTCTTTTTCTCACCCCCTTTCTGTTTTTCCCTCTCGCTTTTTTTTTCATGGCTCAGCTGGTCCGTTAATGTAACTGCAGGCTGTAAATAAATTGTTGACCACCAACACAGCAGAAACAGAGCAGTGATATGGATAAATTTCTGGCCGAGATAATACTGGCAAAGCCTTTTATATCTTCACCTTCGCCATAAATAGGGGTTGTAATGGCAACTCGATAATTTTTCTGCTCCCCTTGAAACTGTTCGCTCGTACGTGATAGAATCATATCCACTGGGAAATATTTCATAGTCTGTCATCAAGATAAAATTTTAAAGAAGACTTTGGGGTGTCTTTGAATTTAATTTAAAACATTAAAAAGTATTTTTCAATAAACTCATCAGTCAATTCTATAAACTCACATGAGTCACTCAGTTCATTAAAAAATATAATACTAATTGCAAATTTTGAAATACTTAAAATTATTAATTAATTTACAATCATTTCCTCGTTTTAAATGATTTTTAATTAAATCTAATTTAAATTCTGCCTGAGCACTTTTTACTGCTTCATATCGAGAATGGAGAACTTTTGACATTTCCATTATCGACGATTTTTCAGCCACGCAGAAGCGTCTGTTAGAGGGTAAAAAGGCAAAGGAACGTTGAAGCAAAGTATCGTTTGCCATTTGTACTTTGGTTTTTATTCACACTACGTAGAAAGTGCCATATCAAACCACGTCTAGATGGAGCTGCACCCCATAAACTCAGATTCTATAAACTCAGATGAGTCACTCAGTTCATTAAAAAATATAATGCTAATTGTAAATTTTGAAATCACTTAACATTATTAATTAATTTACAATCATTTCCTCGTTTTAAATGATTTTTAATTAAATCTAATTTAAATTCTGCCTGAGCACCTTTTAGTGCTTCATATCGAGAATGGAGAACTTTTGACATTTCCATTATCGACGATTTTTCAGCCACTCAGCAGCGTCTGTTAGAGGGTAAAAAGGCAAAGGAACGTTGAAGCAAAGTATCATTTGCCATTTGTACTTTGGTTTTTATTCACACTACGTAGAAAGTGCCATATCAAACCACGTCTAGATGGAGCTGCACCCCATAAACTCAGATTCTATAAACTCAGATGAGTCACTCAGTTCATTAAAAAATATAATGCTAATTGTAAATTTTGAAATCACTTAACATTATTAATTAATTTACAATCATTTCCTCGTTTTAAATGATTTTTAATTAAATCTAATTTAAATTCTGCCTGAGCACCTTTTAGTGCTTCATATCGAGAATGGAGAACTTTTGACATTTCCATTATCGACGATTTTTCAGCCACTCAGCAGCGTCTGTTAGAGGGTAAAAAGGCAAAGGAACGTTGAAGCAAAGTATCATTTGCCATTTGTACTTTGGTTTTTATTCACACTACGTAGAAAGTGCCATATCAAACCACGTCTAGATGGGGCTGCACGCACAATCGACTCTTTTCTCCCCCTTTTATTTCTTCTCGTTGCAGCACGAGCTTTTATCGTCCTGTATATCGAATTTCTCTGAAGGGTGCACAAGAAAGAGAGCCATAAAAGTTGCGATGAACGAAAAGGGAAGGTAAGAATGTGGGATAGAGAAAAAAAAAATAATAATAATAATGGGAATGGTGTTGGCTTTGCTGAGTCAGCAAACTGTGTGATGATCGGTTGCATGACTGCGCTCCTTGTTGAGGGTTGATTCGCCGATCGAGCTTGTAACACATCCACTCCCCCCCCCCCCCCCCCCCCCCACACACATACACAGACTGACATGCGAGAGAAACGAGATAGCGTAGCTCAATGAGAGCACAAGGGACTTTTTCTACTCGATATATATTTAACGTAAAAGAGGCAAAGAGCATGACAGTAAGAGAGGAGGGGGAAAAGAGTTTATATAATGTAGGAACGATCGGCCAAACGAGAGGGTTGAAGGAGAAGCTGCTGGTCGAGACGTGACGATAAAACGAGAAGAAACGACGAGTCCGAGACCCCGCAGGGCTCTCGAGACTTGGCCATCGAAGGAACAAATCCTTTTGCCATATAAATGGTCCACTGTAACATCTCCAAGATCAAGAAAATGGTAAAATAAAAGATAGTAAGAGACAGAGAGACGAAAAGAAAAAGGAGCGCAAGTGGTCTGACTGGTTGTCTGGTGAGGTAACAAATATTTTCGAGGGTTTCATCCATTCAACTTGAGAAGAGAAGCGTCTGGATAAAACCGGAGGTTGAAAAGGAAAAAAAGAAAAAAAAAAAAATAGCGACGATTCCATCTCATCGGTCAAGGCTCGCGCCAAGGCGCTGTGCCGGGGTGGAAAAAAAATAAAACAGGTCACGAACCATAGGGGGATTGAAAATGTGAGGGAAAGAGAGCGGAAAATCGTGACAGATCCGCAAAGAATAAAGAGCTACATGGAAATGAAAGCAGATATATATATATATATATATATATATATATATATAGAGAGAGAGAGAGAGAGAGAGAGAGAGAGAGAGAGAGAGAGAGAGAGAGAGAGAGAAGATAAAATGCGTTGCGAGTCAGCCGCTAGAACAGGAGAATGACAACAGCGCGGTAAATGGCGAGCAATCGAGGAGTGCAACGCCGCTTTCCGGGTAGTGGGGATGAGCGAAAAAGGCGCGAATTTCAAATGAGGTTAGCCGAGCTACGCCGGCACAAAGCTCGCTGTATAGGAGCGCAGCAAAAAGAAATAGGTGAAACGAGACAGCGACGAATGGTAGGGATTAGTGGGGATCATTTGGTGTGGGGCGACGTTGCCACGTCGATTTACCGCACGATTTGCCAGGTGAGCGCGAGGTGGGGGCGCGCGCATAGAAAATGGTTCTTTGTGTTTGTGGTTACCCGGGATATTCAAATTGGTGATGTGGCACCGTTAGAGGGATGAGAGAGAGAGAGAGAGAGAGAGAGAGAGAGAGAGACAATGAAGAGGAATAGACGAGGATGAACGACGTAGCAGAGTGTGTCTGATCGGTTAATGGACTGATTTATGATCAGACGAGCATGACAGCAGTCGGGGTCGAAGAACCAGCAGAGTCACGACAGCATTCCAGTCTATATATATATGTTGTCGAGCTTGCCTTCTCCCAGTACGAAGCTTCGTGCACTGCTAATACCTCAAAGTGTCGCCTCCCGCCACCTCTCTCTTCCACCCTTCGTTTCTGGGAACGAAAAATGGCGGTAGAAGGCGAGCAAAAATTATGATTTACGGGACGGGACACGAGCAACGAGAATCAGTAGGAGGGCCCATGGGCTTTGGGCATTACTCGCGAATTTTGTAATGGACGATTTTTTTTTCTTAACGATAAGTACTGATTGGCCCAGTTAGCTTCGTTAAGCTCGCAGAAGGATATACTTTTGTTTTTGTTTTTTCTTTCATAATCGCATGCATGCGATATTTGAGAGGGTTAACCCTGATAAGGAGAATCCAGAGGGGTTGATTATGATGAGCACCCTTGGGCGTGTCGGGTCAGGAATGTGTTCGGTGATTCCCCCGATTGGACTAAATTGACCTCATGCCACATCAGTCTGTTATAGATAAAAAATCAGAGTGGGTTTTTTGAGATGAGGAAAATTCGTATAGCAGGTCATAGGTGACTGCCATAGATTTTGGTGTGAGACGTAATATATCGCGAAGCCGGAAAAAGACGCGGCAACAACGCGGATCTCGTTTGGATAGTGGTGGGGGTAAAAGTTGCGGGGAAAGCCAAGAAGTGGGGGATGATGGCTATGGAGGGGGTTGTGGCGGATGGACTAGAGGGGTTAACCGATCAATATGGCGACTGGGGAGGGTGTGGTAGGGGAAACTGTGGAAGTTTCGTTGGTACGGGGGGGGGGGGGGGGGGGAGGAAGGGAGAGATAGAAAGAGAGGAAGGGAGGGAAAGAAAGGGAGGGAGTGAGAGATAGGAGGACTTTCGACCGTGTCGTGCTGACCTTGGGTCTCTCCCAGGGAAAAACGATATTATGTTACCTTGCGAATTCAGACCTTCTCTCTCTCTCTCTCTCTCTCTCTCTCTCTCTCTCTCTCTCTCTCTCTCTTTCTCTCTCTCTCTCTCTCTATCTTCCTCTCTCTCTCTTTCTCTGAATCTTCTCATCTTTCCACTTTTTCTTTTCTCCTCAAGAAAGCCCCTCGAGCGTTTCTAACACTCCCGCCATTTTTTCTTTTCTCGCTTCTTCCTCTTCATAGCCCGAGTCGTTATCATTTATTTTATTTCCTTTTTAAGCTTCTTTTTCTTCGATGCAACTAACACAAAGCCATAATCATCTCCACATGTCTCCCTCGATGTATTCGAGGTCGTCGATCGTTGCTGCTTCATTTCTCTTTTTAACCAGCGAGATGTATGAATGAGGCTGGTGGGATTAGCAATGAAGGGAAATTAATATTGGCAATTCCATTCCAACTTGATCAATGTCGTTGATAATAATTGTACATGATTTACTCAATTATTTTTGACACTGATATTTTCAACTGGAGAAAAAAAATTGAATTTATTGCGAATTCAGACCTCTCTCTCTCTCTTTCTCTCTCTCTGAATCTTCTCATCTTTCCACTTTTTCTTTTTTCCCCTTGAGCGTTTCTAACACTCCCGCCATTTTTTCTTTTCTCGCTTCTTCCTCTTCATAGCCCGAGTCGTTATCATTTATTTTATTTCCTTTTTCGGCTTCTTTTTCCTCGATCAATGTCATTGATAATGATTGTACGTGATTTACTCAATTATTTTTGGTACTGTTATTTTCAACTGGAGAAAAAAAATTTGAATTTATTGCGTAGTCAGCCCTTATTATTAAACGAATTTCCTTCGGTTGCAATTTACAACCCTTATTTTTTCGAGAACTATTTCATAAATAAATAAATTTTGTGCTACTTTGGAAGGAAAATAATGTTTTACTTTTGATGACAAAAAAAAAATCACATACATACATCGACTGCCCTATATATACTTCAGTGTATTTTTACTAAACTACTTCGGGGGATGAAAGTAGCAGCAGGGACTTCTGCAAAGAAACTAAAATCTGCTCCCCAGGGTTTTCACTGACACCCTTTCGTTGTCCGACAGTAGTGTTTGTGTATGTGTAAGTGTGTATGTGGTGGATTTTTCACCAAAGGAGAGTAAGCCAACGGTCCAGAGACACCGAGATATACCGACAATGACAATGACGGAACGAGCCATTCCATTAACGGGACTGCTTTCGTTTCTGAGTTCATACTCTTCTCTCTCTCTCTCTCTCTTTCTCTTTCTCTTTCTCTTTCTTTTTCTCTTTCTCTGTCTCTTTCTCTTTCTCTTTCTCTTTCTCTTTCTCTTTCTCTTTCTCTGTCTCTCTCTCTCTCTCTCTCTCTCTCTCTTTCTCTTTCTCTCTCTCTCATGCTTGGTTGAATTCGTATGTATCGTCAACGATGGATATATATATATATATAAGTGACGTCATACATTATATATTTTTTTTTTCAAAAATGGCCCCAATGAGCCAAAAACTCGTTTAGGCTTCCAAGTCTGTTGTCAAAGAAGTCAGAAGTTTGATTATAGCCTACATTTACTAGTATGTTTTATGTATGTGTGTGTGTGTGTTTGTATTCTGCGAAGGATGAGCTCGTTTAGAATGCCCACTGCACTCGTCTCTACGGTGTGCACGATACACGCTTTAATTAACACTAATTTGTATTCAAACCACGAAATTGGGCGAGAAACTTTCGGAGAACCTGACTCTCTCTCTCACTATCTGACTGCGAGAAACTACATCAGGCTCACTAGACACGGTATAATCTTCAGATATACATATATATACGTTCGTGATTTTCGGATTAATTAATTGTCATTGAATTTAATTGTGAATTCTAAGCCTCCTGATGGATTCAGTGTAATCCTTTACACTGAACACATATTGTTTCTATATTTTAATAATAGTAACACTTATAAAGATAGAAAACAGAGAATAATATATTTTACAATTATTATTATTATTATTTTTACGTTTATTATTATTATTATCATTTATACGGACGACAAATGTTCGTTCCCTTCCATATTACAGCACAGTGGATGGAGGATAGTATAGGGAAACGATCCGCCACGTATTAATTGAATACTTCACGTTTCAAGTAGTAAGAGCAAATTGTGGTCAGACCTGACTCCTATATAGTTATTTTCGTAATATACGTACGATTTTTTTTTTTAAGCGACCTAAATTCACGAAAAAAATCCATCTTCCATCTTAAGATATATATACGTCTGTGATTTTCGAATTCATTAATTGTCATTGAATTTAATTGTGAATTCTAAGCCTCCTGATGGATTCAGTGTAATCCTTCACACTGAACACGTATTGTTTGTATATTTTAATAATAATAACACTTGTAAAGATACAAAACAGAGAATAATATATTTTACAATTACTATTATTATTATTTTTACGTTTATTATTATTATTATTATTATTATTATTTATACAGACGACAAATGTTCGCTCCCTTCCATATTACAGCACAGTGCATGGTGGATAGTATAGGGAAACGATCCGCCACGTATTAATTGAATACTTCACGTTTCAAGTAGTAAGAGCAAATTGTGGTCAGACCTGACTCCTATATGGTTATTTTCGTAATATACGTACGATTTTT
>OY769911.1:17503464-17508464 GCA_963669185.1 Dyspetes luteomarginatus | reverse complement strand
TCTCTTTTTCTAAAAATCTCAACTATTCCTTTATGTATCAATTTTTTTTACAAGTTATTGAAGATTTTATCAAATCTTTCCACATTCACAAATTATTTATGACATATATATGTGCCATTTTGTGCCAATACGAACTCATCTGACTGTCGGCCATTCCTTGAATGATGTCTTGTGCCATTATTCCAATGAAAAAAGTCACTCTGCTTTTCCTGAAGCTTTTTTTCATAGTCTCTTATTCAGTTCATTTTTTTTTACGATAACTAAAACTCTCTTTTTCTAAAAATCTCAACTATTCCTTTATGTATCAATTTTTTTTACAAGTTATTGAAGATTTTACCAAATCTTACCACTTTCACAAATTATTTATGACATATATATGTGCCATTTTGTGCCAATACGAACTCATCTGACTGTCGGCCATTCCTTGAATGATCTCTTGTGCCATTATTCCAATGAAAAAAGTCACTCAGCTTTTCCTGAAGCTTTTTTTCATAGTCTCTTATTCAGTTCATTTTTTTTTATGATAACTAAAACTCCCTTTTTCTAAAAATCTCAACTATTCCTTTATGTATCAATTTTTTTTACAAGTTATTGAAGATTTTACCAAATCTTACCACATTCACAAATTATTTATGACATATATATGTGCCATTTTGTGCCAAAACGAACTCATCTGACTGTCGGCCCTTCCTTGAATGACGTCTTGTGCCATTATTCCAATGAAAAAAGTCACTCTGCTTTTCCTGAAGCTTTTTTTCATAGTCTCTTATTCAGTTCATTTTTTTTTACGATAACTAAAACTCTCTTTTTCTAAAAATCTCAACTATTCCTTTATGTATCAATTTTTTTTACAAGTTATTGAAGATTTTACCAAATCTTACCACATTCACAAATTATTTATGACATATATATGTGCCATTTTGTGCCAAAACGAACTCATCTGACTGTCGGCCCTTCCTTGAATGACGTCTTGTGCCATTATTCCAATGAAAAAAGTCACTCTGCTTTTCCTGAAGCTTTTTTTCATAGTCTCTTATTCAGTTCATTTTTTTTTACGATAACTAAAACTCTCTTTTTCTAAAAATCTCAACCATTCCTTTATGTATCAATTTTTTTTACAAGTTATTGAAGATTTTACCAAATCTTACCACTTTCACAAATTATTTATGACATATATATGTGCCATTTTGTGCCAATACGAACTCATCTGACTGTCGGCCCTTCCTTGAATGACGTCTTGTGCCATTATTCCAATGAAAAAAGTCACTCTGCTTTTCCTGAAGCTTTTTTTCATAGTCTCTTATTCAGTTCATTTTTTTTTACGATAACTAAAACTCTCTTTTTCTAAAAATCTCAACCATTCCTTTATGTATCAATTTTTTTTACAAGTTATTGAAGATTTTACCAAATCTTACCACATTCACAAATTATTTATGACATATATATGTGCCATTATTCCAATGAAAAGCTTTTTTTCATAGTCTCTTATTCAGTTCAATTTTTTTTACGATACCTAAAACTCCCTTTTTCTAAAAATCTCAACTATTCTTTTATGTAACAAATTTTTTTTTACAACTTGTTGAAGATTTTCAGATCTCATTTCAGATTTCAAATCTTTCCAGATTCACAAAGGATTTAATTCCAGTTACAAAATTTTCTATTCGATAAGAATTGGTTAGAAAAAAGGGAAAATATTCGAATACATTGCACAGTTGAAAAAATTCTCGAAAAAAAAAATGATAAACTTAATCTGAGCGAGTTTTGGGACCAGGAGTTAGTCCAGTTGGCATGAAATGTCCCATACATTTATTGCTGCCTAAACAAATTGCGGGACACCGGAAAAAGGAACGAACGTGTTCTTAGCGAGACGGCAAAGAGAAGAAATGGCGAGAAGAAGTTCTTTTCTTTTCTCTCCTTCTTTTTTCTCCTTGCTGAGAAAAAAGAACGAGAGAGAGAGAGAGAGAGAGAGAGAGAGAGAGAGAGAAGACAGCGAAATGGCGCCGAAGCATCAGCCGGAACAAACGAGCTACGTTATCTCTGGTAATGGTGCACAACCCGGGCATTTTTCCCCATGTATGTGTATGTATGTATGTGCGTCGCACTTTCGCAATCGACGATTTTTCATTCGGTTTTCCAAAGCACGTGTTCTCTCTCTCTCTCTCTCTCTCTCTCTCTCTCTCTCTCTCTCTCTCCTCTCTCTCTCTCTCTCTCCCTCTCTCTCTCTCACACACACACACACACACACTGTCGGATTTTTCTCTTTTCTCTCATCTCTCGTGTTCCCAGCACAGAATCAGGAGAGCCAAAGCCATTCATTTGATTCATATATCCGACGCGTTTCCCGTTATCACTAAACTAGACGACCAGAACCAGCAAATGTCGTACCAGGAGGGTAGAAAAGTTCGACTGTAAAGCCACTCTCTATTTTTTTTTCTCTCTCTCTCTCTCTTCCAACTCTCTTAGAAATAAATCAATTTGTATTAAGATAAATTTTTTTGAGCCAAATAAAAAATATAATCAAGTTTTTATATAAATTAATTTTTCATGGTATGTACAATATTTGGAAAAAGCCACCCTCATTGTCCTAGAATGGAAAAGTCACACAAACATTTATCCTGAAACTTTACAGTTCGATAAAGTTCTCATTTCGTTATTTTTTTTTTTTTTCCATGCTTCGACGTAATACACTCTTTCGTCGACTTCCACTCGACATATATATATATATATATGTCATCTCATTTCTCTTCGCTTCTCTTCCACTTCTTCCGGTAAAAATACCCATCTTTCGTTTTCCCGAGGAATTCGATAAAAAATGAGCGTGTATTCTCGAAATAGCCAGGAAAACTTGGGATGTATCTTGAGAAGCCCTTTAGCTCGCTTGGGCGCACTGATTATGTTTTTTTTTTAATTTTTTTTTTTTAACTGAGCTGCAAAAAGCCGATCTCCTTTCAGTCCGGAAATTACTTCCATTCCATGCCTTCTTCCGGTACCGCGTTTTTAGCCCCCCTTCTATCCTCTCAGTTTCTCATCTCGTTTCGTGCTTTTTTTCTCACTATTCGTCGTAAAGTCGTCCTGTTATATACATATATATATATATATATATTTTAGCAAATTTATATATATATATATATATATATATATATAAATCTGCTAAATATACTGCTGCATATATATATATATGTATGTGATGTTCTGTATCCTTCATTCTCTACTTCTTTGGTCGCCAAGAACCCAAACCGTTGAGACCACGTTGTATAATTGAGACGTTTTTCTCATTTTCTGCTGCAGCTCAACGATCTATCTCGCAAAATTAACTTTTTCCTCACTCGACAGCCTTTGGCATTTGTGTTTTTTTTTTTTTTTTACCACGTTCCACCATACTGAGAATTAATTCATTGAGACGTAATTGTCTAATTTTCAGTTATTTACCGATGTTTTTTTTTTTTTAACAGTAGAAGATGGAAGTTGATGAAATTTAAATCGAATTGGGACGGGAGGAAAAAGCTCAGCGAGTATACAAGTTGAATGACGAATAAAAGGACTGTATTGCACTGACCTTAGCTTCGAAGGCGAATCTCGCGAATTACTGCGCGTTAACGTCGATTTTCTTCGTCTTTATATCTACTCTATATATATATATATATGAAGAGGATATAGGAGAAAGCCAGCGAATGGAACGATATCCGCCGCAATCTCTCGAGGAAATTAGTATCGACTTCCTTCCTCCTTCACGACGACGAGCTTTTGTCATATCGCTCTCCCACATGTATTATATATATATATATGTATATATATATGTATTGATATATCTATATATATATATTATATACTATACGACAAGGATAAATTTTCTTTACTGATGGAACTTTACTATAGCTATTAATTGACCAGTTTCCTCTTTGAAAAACAATTTTGAACAATTTTACGAGACAAATTGTCGTAAAAATAAATGCATCGATACTAATTTAATATTATTTTTATATTTTATCAAATGATTATTATTTAATATTTTATAAATTCTATAACGAAGAAAAATCGTAATTTGAATTAAAACGAAAATTTCTCTGCACTGAAAATCTACACTTAAGTTTATCCAGTGTTAGCAAAAATCTGTTCTCGTCTGATTATTATATTTGCGTTGTAGAAATTAAAAATTTATAATTGTGGCGTCGACGAGGAGCTCGAGTGAAAAAAAATAATACGGAAGAAAGAGAACAAGGGAGAGAAGAAAAAATGAAAATTAAATATAAAGAGGTCAACGCGAATGGTGCCAAAAAAAAAAAAAAAAAAAAACAAATTTTACATCCTCTTTGCTAACACATTTTTTTTTGTTTCGGGTGCTACGAGCGAGAGAGAAATAAAACAGATTTAACGTGGGAAAAAACAAAAAAAATCGCGTCAGCCGGAACTCTGTGAATTCTCCCTTGCAGGACATTTTGTTTCGCGCCTCGTACAACAAGAATAAAAATTTACCCGTAGTTTTAGTAAAGCGGAAATAACGCCCGTATGAGGTGAGTGAGAGAGACAGAGAGAGAGAGAGAGAGAGAGAGTGAGAGGGGGAGGGATAAAGACTTTGGTGAGCATCCACCCTCGTGATGGGATAGACCTCGCTCGACCGTTCAGGGTTGAATGTCCCCGGGAGGGTTGAAGGAACAAAAAGGAGAAAAAAATCGACGAAGAAATCGAGGGGGTGAGAGGCTGGCAGTGATTTTGAGTGTAACCACGCAGTGAGCTTCTTTCTCTCTCTCTCTCTCTCTCTCTCTCTCTCTCTCCCTCTCTCTCCCTCTCTCTCTCTCCCTCTCTCGTACCTTCTGGATATTTTACTACCCCTCGAGATCTTCGATCTTGCTCCTCCAACCGAGTACTTTGCATCAGAATTCCCAATTTTTTTCATGACAGCAGACGAGAGAGCACGCGCCTACTTCGCATACATGATAAGTGACGGGAATAAAATCAAAGTACACCGAAGAAAAAAAAAAAAAAAAAAAAAAAACCTTCCC
>OY769911.1:17486783-17503264 GCA_963669185.1 Dyspetes luteomarginatus | reverse complement strand
TTATCATTATTATTATTATTTTATTACTCGATCATTATTATTTATTTCTTTGTAATTTATGATTTTTTAATTTTCAAATTCGAACATTGAGGAAATGGTGAAAATTTAAACACCCCGCGATGCTTAATTTCTCTTCATCGTCACTTTTTTGTTTCTTCCTCCTGGATGTCTCCCTCTGTCGTTTATGTTTCACTTATCGTTTTTTTACCTGAAAATTTAACAAACTCAACGACAATCGATCACTAAGTCGCCATTATAGGTGGCCAGCTAAGCAGTAAGGTAAAAAAAAAAAAACTTTGCTAGCGCAGGTATATGCAATTTATTATGCAGCAAAAGGGCGGGTATTACAAGAGGGTCGACGTGAATAAAAAAAAGAAAAAAAAAAGTGTATGCAGGCACTCTAGCGCACGCGAATAAGTCGTCCGTGCAGCCCTCTTTACACGTGTCTATATGTGTTCTCAATTCGTCTCTGGTGCGGAATAAAACGAGGAAGGTGAACGAAAAAAAAAAAAAAAAAAAAAAAAAAAAGATAACAAATTTATTCGCGCTTCGACGATAATTAAGGTACAGCTGTGGCTCCCTGAAAACATCCCCCTTTTCCTCTACCATTTTTCTTTGATCATCGAGATCGAAAATTTTCACATCTCAACAGAGGTCAATATAATTACAGCCAGATACTTGTTAAAATGATATTCCAATTAATTAAAAAATAATTATTTTTAAAAGGTGTCGTAATATTTATTTTTTAAATCATTTTTAATGATTTTTTAAATAAAAATAATTTTTTTCATTATTATCCTAGCATGGATACGTTATTAATATCAAACTTACTGACTATTTGTATGTTTTTGAGCCCATCAAGAGATAAAACATTAGTGATAAGCATTGGAAAATAATACAGGCACGAATTTAACTACCAGCATGAAAATTTCACATGATGAAATTGACTGATATACTACGAGTATGCAGTTTTACTATATATATAGTGATATAGGGTGGCCAATATTGGCCACCCTTCACAGTTCACTTTAGATGTGTTATTATCGTCCCGTTACACTCACACAATTCTCATGTCGTACGAAATTACTGGTGCGGAATAAAACGAGGAAGGTGAACAAAAAAAAAAAAAATTATTCGCGCTTTGACAGCTGTGGCCCCCTGAAAACATCCCCCTTTTCTTCTACCATTTTTCTTTGATCATCGAGATCGAAAATTTTCACATCTCAACAGAGGTCAATATAATTACAGCCAGATAATTGTTAAAATGATATTCCAATTAATTAAAAAATAATTATTTAAAAGGTGTCGTAATATTTATTTTTTAAATCATTTTTAATGGCACAAATTTAACTACCAGCATGAAAATTTCACATGATGAAATTGACTGATATACTACGAGTATGCAGTTTTACTATATATATAGTGCTATAGGGTGGCCAATATTGGCCACCCTTCACAGTTCACTTTAGATGTGTTATTATCGTCCCGTTACACTCACACAATTCTCATGTCGCACGCAATTACGTGCTACATTTGAGCCTGTCAACTGCAGCAATGACGCAAATTTCACTATACGTTTAGCCTCGACTAGCTGGCTGCAAACGACCTCGCACCACTATGGATCATTTTGAAGTAGTCCGAAGCAGTCTGAAACGTCATAAACTGCTTTCTGGACGACCTGGCGAGTCTCGATTCTCATCGTAAAACATAATCGACTCTCGCATGAGTGTCTGGCACGTCTTTTCCACCAATTCATACTCATTCGCTCACTTACACTCTCTCACACACACACTCTCTCTCAGGAACATTCATAAATCACCAGATCCATCGAGTCTTATCTTTTTCTTATACAGAGAAATTCCTTCTTCAGTAAGAATCAAATTCGTGACTCTCCAGCTGGACTCATGGTCAGCTCTTGGACCCTCACACACACACACACACACACACTTATGTCCATTTCGTTCGAAAAACTTTTTGGGTCAGATGGATTTCCAAGCCAAGAGACGCAAATCTGTTCTCCAACATCCCTAACCATCCCCCTCGATTTCTACGATTTAGTTGAAAGAGAAATTTTTGATCAAAGAATACACTTTGACCTGTAAATATTTTTTTTGTGTTAACATTTTTTTCATTTTTGTCCGAAGATTTTTAATTTTATTAAAAAAAAAATCGAGTCAAATTAAATTGAAAATACGGTTAGATTTTGATGGAAATAATACGTTGGGAATGTTAAAATTTAATTGCAGGCTTCAGCACGAAAATTCTCAATTTTAGTCTTCCGCATGGAGTGTACAAAATAGATAGGAAATTTTGCTCAATATTGCGTTTAATATGTATAGACGGTGGTGGTAAGTGGGGGGAGGAGGGAGGGAGGGAGGGGGGGGGGGTGAACGTACAGTCTCATAGTGTTTCACGAAACTCCGTTTATTATATCGAGTACGACCAGAGGGGGTTTTCCTATCTCTCTCATAGCCAGATCATATCTTGTACAAATCTCTCCTGGGAACATCCTGACCTCCAGTTTGCCAAAGTACTGTTGCACTATTGCAAATGCGAATGTTTCGTCGTGACCTCGCTGAAAATCTCACCCTGGACATAACCAGCGATTTTCGAGCTTGCATTAAAACTGCATATATATATATGGAATTATATCTATATATTATATATAAAATCCTTCCACGATCATACATAAATTATTCGAGATGCTTATTGAGACGATTATCGATTTATTTTATATCGATATATTATTAAATTATTAATTCTGAAATTTTTGAGCTAAACTGCTCCGTTAGTCCTCGTTTTGTTTTGTATAATTGATAATATAATTATAATAATCTCTGTATAAATTCACGTGCTGTGAAAATTCATCCCCTACGTAAATATTATATGTGATTTGGTTAAAATTCGAGTGGAATATGAAGACTGAGAGATACAGTTATATGGCTATGACGAAGAAATCAGCGTATGCTTCTGTTCTTACTCTCGTATAGTTTGAAGAAAAACTTTGAAACAAAATGAGACGATGACGTACTACACGGAACATATTATGTCCAATTAAAAATAACGTAATTTAAGCAACAGCCAATTTCAGCAATTCCATTGAAATATATTTTTTTAAATCTCTCAACGATTTTTTTTTTACAGCTACAATTTCTCGGTGCTTTCAAACATTTTTTTTTTAAGCAACTGATCGCTAAAAATATTATTTTCTACAACTTATTTGAAGGTGATGTAGAATATCCATAAATGCGAGAGAGCCATCGACAATTTTTGAAAAAATTCTTGATATTTTTTAGGGTGAAAAAAAACTTTGAAGCGAAATGAGACGATGACGTACTACACGGAACATATTATGTCCAATTAAAAGTAACGTAATTTAAGCAACAGCTAATTTCAGCAATTCCATTGAAATATATTTTTTTAAATCTCTCAACGATTTTTTTTTACAGTTACAATTTCTCGATTCTTTCAAACATTTTTTTTTTAAGCAACCGATCGCTAAAAATATTATTTTCTACAACTTATTTGAAGGTGATTTAGAATATCCATAAATGCGAGAGAGACATCGACAATTTTTGAGAAAATTCTTGATATTATTTAGGGTGAAAAAAAAGGTGGCATTAAAAAAAAATGGTTTGAAATTTGTTGAGGTTATATTAAAGTGTCAAGTTACGTTAGAGGGGTGTGAAAGAAAGTCATAAAAAATAATTCACTCGATCACATCGGAGAATGATAATCGGACATTGATCGATTTGACATAAACGTTCCTATACATATATATTTCTTGACTGCTGCCTCCGTGGAGACAGTGAGAAAGTGAATGAGACACGAATACATAATGTATATGAGATATCTATACCAGCATCATATCGTCGTTTCTTGTACGTAGACGAGAGATAAAAATACAGAGAGAGAGAGAGAGAGAGAGATGCGCCCGGCATTTATCCAGAAGCATTCATTATAATTAACGTCACGTACATAGCCCACCAATTTCCACATCTTTCTCTCCCACGTCATTCGCAAGCATCACATTTTGCAAGTTTAAAAGCACGCGAGAAAAAAGTATAAATTTCTCCCCTTATTTAGATACGATTTATGCCTCTATTTCAAATAATTCATCAAAAAACTAATTATGAGTGATTAATAAAATAAATAAATAAATCATAACGAAGTAATAATTATTCTTCATTTTCTCACAATAATTATTAGATTTTTTTTTGTTTCATAGTACCTTGAATATTTTTACAAAAAAATATGTAAAAAGGGGATAAACGTACGATATGGTGAGTAAAAGACTTCCATTGATGAAACAAGAATAAGCTCCATTAAAGCCCATGGAAAATTAGAGAATGTGTGAAAATGATATTGTGAAAGTTATAAAAAAACGTTTATTAAATAAAACATTACAATTCAGTATGAAGATATAATTATTTTTAGTTATACGAAAAAAAAAATATAAGATATTTTTATTTCTTTTACAATAATTGTTTGTAACTTTTTTTATGACGAATCTGATACTTTCACGAAAATCGACGTCGATACAAAGGGGGGTGGAAAGAGGGTGAAGCGTATATACCATGGGGAATAGAACACTTCCGCTGATGGAACAAGTAAGCTCCATCCAAGCCCCCGGCAGGTTATAGAAAGTAGGTATTTTATACATATATATAAAAAGTATATATGTATATATATATATAATATATAAAACATATATAATATATATGTATATAGGATATGAGGAAGTGCGCCTTCGAGTTGTCTGAGCGTCTCGCATGGTACTCGATAAAGTTCGAGCACCGAGGAATACGTAATCGATCCATCAAAAATCGATTAGGAGCACGATATATAGTAGTGAACTGTCTTGAGACCCTATAAAAGGGGCGAGAGAGAGAGAGGGAGAGAGAGAGAGAGGGAGAGAGAGAGAGAGGGAGAGAGAGAGAGGAGAGAGAGAGAGAGAGAGAGAGAGAGAGAGAGAGAGAGAGAGAGAGAGAGAGAGAGCGAGAGAGAGAGAGAGAGGGGGGGGGGAAGTGGAAATCGAGGTATAATGTACAGAGAGAGGGTGCAGCATGCAAGGCAACGTGTCGAGCTTGACGTCGAAGAGACACGAGTTTCGACGAGACGTGGTAAACTATACTATGCTGAGCTTGGATATAAAAGCTTACCTCGTTCGCTCAAAAGTTTTCTAGTCTTTCTATGCATAGTTTGAGTCTATCCAGTCGATCACATAGATACGTGAATGGAGCTCCGTTGTGTTGTACACAAATGGGTCGAGTTTGAAAAAAAATTATACAAAAAAATTGCCCAACGGAATAATTATTGTCCAGTGGAAATTTTGGAATTTCTGAAAAATGTCCCAGTGACGTCGGGGTCAGCCGAACAAATTATATTTCTCATATTGCTCGTATTACTAACTTTACTTTCCGACAGAATTATGACTCCATCTTGTGCTAATGCTTTCTTTAATTCTTTAAAATTGCCCAACGGAATAATTATTGTCCAGGGGAAATTTTGGAATTTCTGAAAAAAGTCCTAGTGACGTCGGGGTCAGCCGAACAAATTATATTTCTCATATTGCTCGTATTACTAACTTTACTTTCCGACAGAATTATGACTCCATCTTGTGCTAATGCTTTCTTTAATTCTTTAAAATTGCCCAACGGAATAATTATTGTCCAGGGGAAATTTTGGAATTTCTGAAAAAAGTCCTAGTGACGTCGGGGTCAGCCGAACGAATTATATTTCTCATATTGCTCGTATTTTCGTAATTTTACTTTCCTACTGAATTATAACTCCATATTGTGCTAATGTTTACTTTATTTATTTTTACTGTTAAACGTCAATTGCTTTATGAGGTTTCGATTTATTATTATTATTTTTTTTTTTCACAAATTTTCAACCTCGAATTAACAATTTTTCAGATTTTTTCACCGACTTTTTCGTCCTTTTGCAAAAAATTTCAAAGTTCCTTCACGTCGTAGAGATAATGATAATAAAGTCCACGAATAATCGCAAAATCTGTTAAACAGGAAAAAATTCATGACTGCTTGAAATATCAAAGTTTTCAGGATTCGGAAGAGTAAGAATTTTTTTTCCTTATTTTTTTTATATTTTTTGAGAAAAATTAAATAATTCCATGTGAAAAGAAAAATGGAAGGAGCGAAAAGCTGCGAAACTTTGGGTGGAATATGAGAGTGAAGGAGAAAATGGCAAAGACTTGATCGTACAGCAAGGGGTTGGTGTATGTACTCAAATTATTATACCTACACGTTATAAGATGGTTATATATGGTTAGACGATGAGTAACATGCTTGCTGGACCAAAGCTAGCCAGACTAGACTCTGCAAGAAGATCTCTGTCTCTCTCTCTCTCTCTCTCTTCTCTTTCCCTCATCCTCTCTCTCTCTCTCTCTTCTCTTTCCCTCATCCTCTCTCTCTCTCTCTCTCTCTCTCTCTCTCTCTCTCTCTCTCTCTCCCTCTCCCTCTCCCTCTCCCTCTCTCCTTCCCTCATTCTCTCTGTCATCCTCTCTCCACTGATCTCTATGCGCCAGCACGATCCTCGTGGCTTTGTCAGTGGGATCAGCTCTAATTACGATAAATTACAGAGCTCGAGCTCCAGAAGCTCCTGAGAGCATAGAGAGCCGCCCTCTCTACAACAGACCGTGTGGGACTCGAGTCTAAACCAGAAGAGCACATCACATCATAGCATTCTCTCGACTCTCGTCAATTTCTCGCTCGATTCTATGTCATTGTCGATACCGATATATCGATGGGAGACAAACCCCTTAATATTGAAAATTTAAAAATCATTGAATTCCCATTCTGGGCTTTTTTTAATGATAGAAAATTTCTCCTCATCGGATACTTCGAAATTAAAAAATATCTAGCAATTTAATCCTACTGTCAACTATCAATTATCGAAATATTATATTATCGTATTTATTTTCACAAAATATTAAAATTTCTTCTACAATGAAAATATATTTTCTCCATAGCTGGAAAAATGTATTATTCCATTAATTTTTTTCATCATAAAATCAATTCTCATGATTATTTTATTCGCACAGTTTCTTCCTTTCCAAGGTTTTCCTGACCCGCAGACATGTTCGCTTGTATTTTTAAACGACCTGGAGATCTCATTCCAGAAAAAAAAAATATCCCAGCTAGTTTAGCCACTTTTTTAGCTTCTTCGATTTTGCCCAGGGTTTTCCTTGAGGCGTCTCACATAGTGATATATTGTGAGTTTTTTTTTACATGCAGTTGCTATGCTTTCTTTCACTCGGTCCCCCATGACTTTAGCTATTGAGTGGACCAATGGCGAAATAATAATAATAATAATAATAATAATAATATAAAAATAAATAAATAATAATAATGAATGTCTTTCAGGCCAGGAATAGCACTATTAGAGACTGCTTTTCAAATGTTGACGAAAGGGTTTGCCCCAAGAAATAACCAGAGAGGAGAAATAAAATATATTATAGAGAAAGAGGGAGAGGGAGAGAGAGAGAGAGAGAGAGAGAGAGAGAGAGAGGAGTAAATCTTTCCCTCAAACGCGTGGGATTTTTTTCTGTGGACATGTATAGCGATTGCTCAATGCCACAAGGGCAGGATAAGCTACATTTTTATGCTCCTTTCTGCATTGAAACCATCGATACATCTCTCGAGTACAAAGGTCGTAAACTTTCCGCATTTCCACCCAGTGACAGAATTGATCACGAAATGTCCTTCCTATTTTGCTGCTTGCCTCGTTCTCTCCCTGGTAAAAAAAATAAAATGAATATCCTTTTTTTTTCGCTATTTCTCGTTTTACGTCTCGCTTTTTGATCCTACTCGTCGTTCACCCTCGTCTTACTTCATCCTTTCTTTCGCTACTTCTTTGTTATCCGTAGAGATGTCTCTCCAAACACCCAGTGTCCTCCACCAGACGGAAAGTAATGAAGATTTTGCCGGAAGAGATTTTGACGTTCAACCTAGTCCACCGTGAATTTTATTGGACTTATGAAATATATACACATATATATATATGTATATATATTTGCCGAAGAAATACACCCTGTCGTACCATTCTCGATAAAAGTTCACTCCAACTGTGAGAAGAATTTTTTTTTTATCCATTGGAAATTTTTATTACGCACGGCTGCACCCCCACCCCTCCCCCCACCGTCACTCCCCACCAATGAATATTGGCAATACGAAGTACAAACTGATATATTTTCTTCGCCAGCAATATACGACTTTTATATCATATTCTCCGTTGAACATCTGCAAGCAAAAAAAAAAACCAAGCGCACATTTATTTTCTCATATTTAACATTTTCACTCTCCAAACGTGGCTCGCCATGCTCGAATGAATGTTTTCGAAATTATAATATTCGACACACAGTTAACATTGAACATTGTGTGGATCGTTGATTTTCAACAATTATTATAATTTTTAATAATTATTATAATTTTTAACAATTATTATAATTTTTAACAATTATTATAATTTCTACCAATTATTATAATTTTTACCAATTATTATAATTTCTACCAATTATTATATTTTCTACCAATTATTATAATTTTTAACAATTATTATAATTTTTACCAATTATTATAATATTTACCAATTATTATAATTTTTAACAATTATTATAATTTTTAACAATTATTATAATTTTTAACAATTATTATAATTTTTAACAAGTATTATAATTTCTACCAATTATTATAATTTTTACCAATTATTATAATTTTTACCAATTATTATAATTTCTACCAATTATTATAATTTTTACCAATTATTATAATTTTTACCAATTATTATAATTTCTACCAATTATTATATTTTCTACCAATTATTATAATTTTTAACAATTATTATAATTTTTACCAATTATTATAATATTTACCAATTATTATAATTTCTACCAATTATTATAATTTCTACCAATTATTATAATTTTTACCAATTATTATAATTTCTACCAATTATTATAATTTTTACCAATTATTATAATTTCTACCAATTATAATAATTTTTAACAATTATAATTAAATTTATTTAATCAAAGGGTTGACCAATAATTTAGTGTTGTAATAAGGCCTCTGGTTGAGGAGGCAAGTCAAATTTATGCAATTGCACAAATTCACATTGCGTATATAATTCATCAATAATTTATCTTTTATGTTTCATCGAGCGAAATCGTGGCTGATCGTGCATATGTTATGTGCAGATTTAAATATTTGTTTATCGTTTATTTCGTTCCCCTTACATCCCCTTTGGCAGGGTTGGTACCAATTCCTCTTTTCTAGCCCACAGCAGCTGTAGATATGGAGCACAGACAGAGGAGAGAGGGGAGAGAGAGAGAGAGAGAGAGAGAGAGAGAGAGAGAGAGAGTTTGATGTAAAATTGGAGGGGAAACGCGTTAAACACGCATGGCGAATCGCAAAATCATGTGATGGAGGAGTTGGCAGCCGCGATAACGCGGCTCGCCGGACAACAATTCATAATTTATCGAGTTTCAGTGAGAAAGGGTGAGTTCGGTGCGGGGTGGCAATATTTATATCGCTGTTTTGCGTTCAACCAGTGGAATAAAAATACGTTTACAGTGAAAAATGTTTCATCATACAGAAAAATGACCCAGCCAATTCGTAATTAGAGGGAAAAAAAAATTAGAACGATGTCAAAATAAATTATTAAAATAATTTTGGTTTTTATGATTTGGTAAAAAAATAATTAGTTCGTTCGAATCAAATGTCACGGAGGATTTTTTTTTTTTCCTCGAAATATCAAAAACATTATCTGAAATCCGAAAAGTTTTTTACGATTTTTCACTCTTCACCTCCACTAACCTTCGACTCTTTTATTTTCATACAATTAATAATTTCGATTAAGATCTCGCGTGTATGTTAAAGAAAAACAAAAAAAAAATGACAGCCCCCATATAAATTGAGTGTCAGAAAATTGTCGAGAACCGGAAGTACATGGGGTTGCTGGAAACGGAAGGGGATGAGGATTTTGTGCAATGGTCGATCTGTATATAGCGTGTAACCCGATCTACTCTCCTGTATTATCAAGACTCACTCGTCCGTGTGGCTGGACACGAATAATCGTCCCCACGTTGGTGGTGCACGAAAAGCTTCGAGATCTTCATAGGTGAGATTTTCGATAGTTGCGGTTTGAGCGATGAGCTGGAGGGGGAGAAAGCTGGAGAAAAAGAGAAAAAGCGGGAGAGAGAGAGAGAGAGAAAGATAGACCGAGGTAGGCTTGAGAGTTAAAATTGGCATCGTAGAAATTCACCCCTCTCAACCCCCTCTCACCCCTCTCTGAACTACCACTCTTTTATCGTGCATTGAACGAGACTTCCACGTCTGTTATATCGAAAACTCCTCGGGACAGTGTACGGAATTCGTTGATTTCTTCGTGCATGACGTCGTTTGATTCGCAAGTTCGTTCTTTTCCTATTCTCGTTCTTGGCTGCCCTTTTCTCTCTTTGTTATATATATATATATATCTATATATATACATACAGAGAGAGAGTTATATATATATATATATATATATATACATATACATACAGGGAGAGAGTTATATATATAGTTGTTATATATATCGGGAGAGAGATCCCAGCTTCTGCATCCTGGCAGCCCTTTTTCCTGACGAAATCCAAGGTCTCTCTCTCTCTCTCTAACTCACAAAAAATTGCAGCATATAGAAACGATTCCATGTGGGCTCCTCGCCTCGCCAAATCCCGCTATACCCGCAGGGAATAATGGAGTCGGCATATTGGATTCGTGCTCGAAATTTGGTAGCGAAAGGTCTCCTTGCCTCGATCGCTCTAACGCTTTTTCGTATTCGTCGATGCACCTATATTCATGTACTACATATAGATATACTTATGCCTTGAGGCTCACTATCGCGATCCTTTGATAAGGGGAATCTCGACCCCCTTTTTACCACGTAGCTTTTCATACTTTTGTAGTCACTGACAATATTACAGAAATCTTTATTATACTCACACATAGCCTATTTTTTCTCCAAATGAATTTTATAAGTTGTGAAAAAAAAATCCCCGAAAAATTATGATTTATAAAACCAGCAGATTTTTTTTCTTTTTTCAATCATGCAAGCAGAAATAATTATACGAAAAAAAAGGAGCGAGTTTTAAATGGTAAAGTTCAAATAAAAAATTCGTAAATTTTGTGGTGATGAAATAATGAAATGTGGGTCAAGACTCGATCTTCTTATATTATACCTGTGACTGGAGAAATGGATTAATTGAAAATGCACACATACCCGAGAATTTCATTCGAGAGGATCGAAGCAAAGCGACGAAAAGTCACCAGTTCTCGGTTTCTCGTCGTTTCTCAATTGCATAAAATTCCCTTGTCGATCATATATGAACGTATATGTAAGTGCCTACATCTGTGTACCTGCATTTGGCTTGATTAAAATTGATCGAGATTTTAATCGATCACCTTGACACGATTCTCATGCAGTTTGCGCGTCTCCCTCTCTCTCTCTCTCTCTCTCTGTTTTTCCTTGATGCATTTTTTTCCCGAGAAGCTTTGCTCTCTACTTCCTCGTAAATAGTAGATAACCTCGTTCGACCTCGATATAGAGACAGGTCGAACGAAGCCTCGAGCCTGATGAGGATTAATCGATTCGTGGAACGATTCAACTCTTTTCAGAGCTAAATTCTAGCGGAGGTGCATTAGTGTCCAATTTGTGTGTCGACTACTTGTTTGCCTACCGGAAGATTTGCATATTTCATTAGTTTTATACGTATTTCATAGCTTAAATTATTCCATTTTGAATTGCATTTGAGAATATTGAGGAGCTTTTATCGAATGGTCGAATTATTTATTATTAAAAAAAAGGCATTAAATATTTTCAACCCTTAAGGATTGATGTCAAAAATATAGGTTAAAGGTTAATGAGATCAATTTAAAATTATGCCTATGAAAAAAAAAACTCTTTTCGTATTAATGCATTATTAGACTCATAACTTTAATAATTGATTATGATAAGAGAGAGAGAGAGAGAGAGAGAGACGAAGATGGATTGTAATGGATTGCAGATTTATAATTTTATACAGATTACAAATATTTAATTGATATAAACATTTAAAGTATATTTAAAAAATACTTTTTAAATAAATGATTCGTGTAATACGTATATACATAGTCGAGATATTGATTACATAAGCTTAATTATATATATATATATATATATAAATTATGTATAATTTATGTGTACTTAAAAAATATATATATAATTATTATGCTTCAATGCTTATTATTATAGCCAATTGCTCGAATTTTTCTCCTGACCATGTTGGAAATAATTCATAACCACTAGCGCCCATTTTGATTTTAAATATGTAGGCACTAATCATCAATGTTCTTCTCGTTTCGTGTCAAATTTCTGTAATAAATTCTTAACCAAGGCACATAATTTTGAGGGTGAAGGGGTCAAAAGGGTTGATGATCTTTGATTTCACAGGTTCAAATATCTTCTTGAGATTTTTGCTGCTGATTATAAGGGATGAATTTTCGAGAAATTGTCAGCTACACACACACATACATATATATAAATATATATATATATATATTGTATGTACCTTGTATGTACTTTGTATGAAAGGGGGGACTGTCATACTCCAGAAATTGGTCCAATTAAACTGAGCTATAATTGGCAACGACCAGATTATGGGGTGAACAGAGAGCAAGGCGAGAGGGTGAGCATAAAACAAATATATATATATATATATATTATATATATATATATATAAAGTGAGCAATCGTAAAAACTACCCCAGCGTGTGTAGACGGTCATGATATATGTAGTAGCAAACGAGCGAGAGACCCAAATACCACCAAGAGTATATCTTTTGCCGCTCGGAGCGCGCTGGGCTGAAATTCCCCGAGTCGAGTGAGGGAGAAAATGAAAGAGATGCGGATGGATGAGGGAATTTATTTGTCGAGAGTAACAAGTTGAAGGCGCAACCAACAGCTCGGCTATTTTATCAAGTTAATTATGGCATTAAATATCCAGTACAAAATAGGTGAAAAAACTGACTCAATTACTTATTTATTTACTTACCGTGCATTATTTATTATTTCCATTTCAATTATTATTAATATCTTGGATTTTTTTTTCATTATTTATTATCATCATAAGAGTTAAATGTAATATTTATATTTCATAATCTTGATAAAAATATATAATATTATATTTTTTATAATTACATTCTTCAAGAATTCTCTAATTTGTATCTCGTGATTATAATTATTATCTCGGCCCAAGGTAAATACTGTAGAGTATCAACGTGTAGGATGTAATACAGTAATACATACATACATACATATATATATATAATATGCATATAATATATATATAATATGCATAAAATACACACACACATATGTATATATATATATATATATATATATATATATATATATATATATATAATACGCATATAATACATATATATATATATATATATATGTATGTATATAATTACTAGAAAACTCTTGACTCCTTCTCGTTGATATTTCCCGACCGCATGCACGCGTCCCCAACATTGGGGGTGGGGGTGTGAGGCAGGGGGATGAGGAGAGGGGAAGTAGGTCACAGAGCGCGAACAGTCGGTACATTTATACAGAGATATAGAAACGCACAGAGAGCACGGAGAACAGAGTTGCGTATCTTTGGGAGGGAAATCCCCTTGGAAATTACCGTGAGCTCTCTCCATAATCATCAGTGAAATCCCAATTCGCCGAGTGTAGAGAGAAAGGAAGAGAGAAACCAGTGCGCGATATGTAGGTCAACGAGAAATTATATTTATAATCGTCCAGTGACGTTAATATAGACGCAAAAAATATTTACGTAACGCGAAACGCGAATTAAGTAAATCGAACAAATTTTTGTTTAAATATTTGGGCCTTACGATGTTTTTGATTTTTCGCGATCCAAGTACTGACCGGTGGCACGACATCCGTTTACTTAGCAATATTTATTTCTTTATTTCTACTTTACAATATTTATTTAAAAAAAAAAAAAAAAAAAAAATTGTTAGATAGATAAATAACAGTAATATTTGCAATGTGGCCAAATAAATTTAGTTGACAATAAATAAATGTTCGTTTAATTAAAAATAAACTTCATTTGAATGAAATTATTATAATCATTATTATTTTGAGTATCATTATATACATGGGAAGACAGACAGTGCATATTGATTGGTCGATTCTTCAAGCTTACGATTTAACAAGGGGAAAAAAAGGAAGAGTAGAAACAGTAGATAAAAGGTGAAAAACTAAGAGCAGGAAAAACGTTTACCACAGAAAATAATTACTACCATCGTCCATCAAGTTGAGCTTTTACTTACTTTTTTCTTTGTCATTCTCATTTTGGCTTCTTTATTCTTCGACTTTTCAGCTTCTATTTTTCTTCCTGTATCAGTAGATGCAGGTCCTTTTCGCGTAAAACCATTTTCCATTTTCAACGAAGCGTGGCACCCACGACGTGACATTCGAGATAACCAATTTTAGCATTCTTTGGTGGGGCAATATATATATGTATATTGTGCAGCCTTGGTAAAGAAAATGGTCGAGTCGACACACTGTATAATACAGAGTTAGTAGTACAGCCCACATGACCATGAAAATGCAATGAAAAATACGCAGCAGGTTCGCCTTCGTGGAATGAGATAAACGTGGATAAAGGTGAAAGGGTCTTCTGCGTGCTCTAGAATGTAGGAAATAAAATTGTTGACTGAACGTTTCACGTGGGCTTTAATAAGATCATTTTTCTTCTGAAATAAAATAACTTTGCTACCCGCATAGTGTAAATTGTATTAAAAAAAAAAAAGATATTTTTTCATAAAATGCAAAAGTTCATATTCATTAAAATGTTATTTCTATGATGCTGAAAACTGTCAGAAAAAGGTAAAACTTATTTTTGTTACGATTTCAACATAACAAATATTGGAAAATAATTTGTAAATAGCAAAAATTTGACTTTATTTAAATTTTATAATTAACATATAGAAATATTTTTTGAGGCAAAATAATAATTACCGTGAATTTTTTGCAAGATGGATTAGTTTCATGCAATTTTTTCAAGTTTCATCGTTTTCACTTAAAAAATCCTCGTGAGAGCTTTTATTTTTTATTAATAATTCTGGGGACAAAAATTGAGTAAAAATATCGAAAATTTAAGTGTAAAATTGTCGAGAGGTTCCTCTCAAATTTTAAATCACTCTAACCCTGATAGATGTGACTAAATCTGTCCATACACTCTGTCTGATTACACACTGGAATTATCTACTTCCAAGTTTCTACTGTGAAGATGTAAGCACGCCAGAGAAATTCTGCAAGAAATAAAATTCAGCAGAACGAGATAGAGAGTGAGTGTGGAAGACAAAGTTTTGAATTCTTCTAGTTTCTCGTCGTTTCTCTGAATTCTCCGAGAGAAATTCCAAGCATTTCGAGGATACTGGCACCGGAAACATCATCCAATTTGACAAATTCTTTCATTACGAGAATATTTAACTTTTTTTTTTTTTTTTTTTTTTTTTTCGACCTCCCACAGAGCAATAATATTTTATAATCAATTGTTTTTTTTTTTATTTCGAAAGTGCATTGAGATTTCTGTAAAAAGTTTACAAATTTCGTCTGAATAACATTTACGCTTTGTGAAATAATTTCCTGAAATCTCAACGAATCTTTGAAAATCGATCAATTATTTGGGATAGAGATAAATAATTACAAGAAAATAATAATAATAAGTTATGATGTCAAAGTGGGATATTTTCCACTTACACATAAATCATGAACAAAATAATTTTTTTTTTTCTACCTAGAGGAAGTAGAAAAATATTTTTCGTTCTTATTCGATGAATTCTTTCGTCCACGATAATTTCCACTTATAGTTCAGAAATTCTTGGCCTTGCTGTACATGTTACGAATTAATTTATTTTTTTAACATTTTGTACAACCATCTTATCCAGACGTGACCATTGACTGGACCTTAATTTCACATTATACAACGTACTAAACATCCCTTAAATAAGGGAGGTTATTTTATATACTTCTGGGTCACCATCCTAGTATTATAAAATTTGTTCCTTATTTGATGAATTCTTTCGTGCACGATAATTTCCACTTATAGTTCAGAAATTCTTAGCCTTGTTGTACATGTTACGAATTAATTTATTTTTTTAACATTTTGTACAACCATCTTATCCAGACGTGACCATTGACTGGACCTTAATTTCACATTATACAACGTACTAAACATCCCTTAAATAAGGCAGGTTATTTTATATACTTCTGGGTCACCATCCTAGTATTATAAAATTTGTTCCTTATTTGATGAATTCTTTCGTGCACGATAATTTCCACTTATAGTTCAGAAATTCTTAGCCTTGCTGTACATATTACGAATTAATTTATTTTTTTAACATTTTGTACAACCATCTCATCCAG
>OY769911.1:17469283-17476783 GCA_963669185.1 Dyspetes luteomarginatus | reverse complement strand
TTGCTTCTCACATTTACTGGGCAGCTCCTTTTTCCTTGCTAACGAGTGACAGCGGAACTTGGAACGGTAATTTGCGGAAAACCGAGCAAACTTTTCCACCAGTTTTCCTGTGAGATCCCCAGCACAATTGCAGGGACAAATGTTGATGTAACCCTTGTGTGATGCAACCCCTATTATACATCATATTTTCATTATGTTATAAAATTATTGTTCGGCTGCTATAACGTTCCCATTACTGAGATATCATTCTCGAGAGTATCTTGGAATTTTTGTTAACGAAAAAATCGAACAAAGAGCAATTATATGAAAAAAAAAAAAAACAGTAACTTAAGTAAAAAAAAAAAAACGAATTAATTCTCGTTGGCTGACTGAAATAAAATCAACGAAGTCAATGAAAAAAAATTGAATAATTGATGCTAGAAACATTTATAATTATCGAATATATCGACGAATTAATCGAATATATACTCGAGCATCAAATGGTTTTTTTTTCAATTCCAATATATGCTCAGTGATAGGGTTAAAAAGTGAGAAAAGACTCTTGATGAGAGACAGCTAGAAGAGCAGTGGAAAAATAATAAGCTCTCTAGAAAAATATTTAGAAAATATCAATTGGCAAGAAAATAATTTATTATTCTATAACGTCTATTATCATCATATATATAAGAAAACGCAAGGTGTACATGGTAAGAATTTTCAGGCAAGAAGAAAAAAAAATAGGGAGAGGAAAAGCTCCCGATGGGTGTGCGCGAATCCGGTAATGAGAAACGGCTCTTTGCCTCGAGTGTATAACGTCACCCCAGGGAAATTTCACCCCCTCTCTAGTAGGCAATAATCTTCGCCCTCTACTCGACTCTCATTCCATCCTCATCGGCGCGTCTCGGTCGACGTGGCTCGTCGAGCTCCTATATATGTATTGTAAAGGGTTTTGTGACCGTACAACTTTCTACGTTAAAAAGCTCGCACATTTCTATTTTTCCTTTCTTCTCTTTCTTCTTTTCACCTTTCTTCATTGTTACTAGAATATGCTTTGGGTGTCTCCCAGGCTTGAGGATTAGAGAGAGGGAGCGAGAAAATAGAGAAGGAAAAAAAATTAAAAGGGAAAACCAGGCAGTATGAGAGGGCTGAAAAAACATTTACTCTTTCTCGGAAAGTCCCTTAATGTTTGAAGGCATGCACTTGCTTTCAAAATTCTTCGAACTTTCTAGTTTTCCAAAGTAGTGCAAAAGCTCGTGATACTTTTTTTTTGTCGTTATTGGCACGTCGCCTGACGACAATCGTTAAGGGGATGAAAAATAAGGGAGGGAAGAGAATAAAACATCTTTGAGGAGGAATTTTTCCATTCAACAAATAATTATAATAAATATTAATCATTATTATAAACACATAATTATTCCAAAGTACTTTCAATTACTCTTCGTTAGGCGAAAAAAATAATTTTATTGTACCAGATTAAAAAAAAAAAACTACTCAAATATAATTTTAAATGCTTCTGGTTCTCAGAAATTCACTTTTATATTCTCGCTACTAAAGTTTTAATCTCACTTCCACCTTGCAGGGCTGCAGGCTATTTAAATTACTTCTTCTCTCTTTGACCCTTTTATTGCAAACTCAAACTTTGCTCTTTCGTATTTTGAAAAATGCTTCGTAAATTCTCAATTTGCATCATTTTATCCGAAGCATGATCTTTCTATTTTTTTTTTTTCGAAGATACTCCGAATATTGAAAATTAACTGGATGTCGATTGTGCTATATTCGACTCTTCGTCAATTTTCACCCCATCGAATATATTTTTTCGCTCGTCATATATTTTCGTATGGCGCGTTTCTCTCGCTCTGCTTTAATCTCATGGGATTTCCTCACGTTTCCAATTGACGTTCAGTGAGGATGTACACTGGGCCCAACACGAGGGCTGCATCTCACTTGGGTTCGTGGCAAGCTTCGACGTGGCCTGCATGAGACGAGAAGACTAGATATAGGCATGTATATATATATATATATATATATATATCCTCCTTGAATGTCTATATATATATATAGACATTGAAGGAAGCTGGTCGGGCGTGTTTTGAATATTTCATCTTGAAGCTTGGCGAAGCAAAGTGAAGAACACGAATAGCAGTAAAAAGGGGGTTGCTTGAGTGGGGAGAGGGATGAACTTTGATGGTTAAATTCACAAAAGTTGAATTTCATTTTAAAACTGAACGACAAGACAATATAAAGGGTGGTTCATGCGCAGTTAATTTTTTTTATCCGAAAAAAAAAATACGCATCCCTTAATTTTCAAACCCTTAAAGCATAAATGAGTTTCATATACATCTGACAAAAACATCAAGATAACATTCTCTGAAAAAAATATTACTTTGAGGAATCGACGAATGGGGTATGTGAAAGAGAAAGAATAACCTGAGAAGCATGTAACAGGAATATATAAGAAGGGTTGACGAGGCAACGAAGTGTAAGGATTTGTCGTGGATTTGCGTGTTTTGTCAGTGAATTGTCGTCGCCGTTATCGTCGTTGCTGGGGCGTCACGATTCTTCGACGACGCGAATAAAGCCAAGGGTGAGGGGAGGGGGGTTGAAACAGGGATGATGCTACGATCCCTTGGCACAGAGGGTGGTTACGACAACGTTGGTTGTGCTCGCGAGACCGGGCCAAGGTCGAACGTGACGACGAGAATCAACGACACTGGGTTAAATGTTTACATATATATATATGACATTGGCAAGAGAAAACTGAATCCAAAAATTCACCCTTTGCATCTTATGCGAATTATGAAGATTAAATCGTCACTAGAGAGGAAAAACTATTTGACCGTAGAATTAGAATCACCCTTTTATTTTCCTCTGACTTTCTCGTCGGTGCTTATGAAATATATACTTGACTCTACAGATCACGATGGACTTTAGATATATATATATATGTCTGGACCATCTCGAGGGGCTCGAGAAAGACAAAAGCTTGAGATTCGAGGACCCCTATATATATATATATATATATATATTGTATATTTGACGTGTATAAAACCATAAGGGCGTATATTCCATGCTCATACACAGCTGATACGCCTTTATGGTTTTAACCATATGAAATATATAGTGAAGCGTCCGCTTTCTACTTCGGTCCTAACGAGCTCTCCCTAATTACCGTCGGTCTAATGGCCAAGATAGACTACGAGATGGAGATATAGAGGGCGTGCCAACCCCCTTGGCTTGTTCTCGTACGAAGCGAGAGCTGTCTCGGAGAAAATGAAAACTTTTCGCGAGCTCGCAGATGACGAAGAGATACGAGAGAGCCAGAGAGAGAGAGAGAGAGAGAGAGAGAGATTTTTCTTCAAGTTAACCACAAAAGGCTCTGTAACTATTATTTTCTTTGATATATATATATATATATATACATATATATATATACATATACATAAATATATATCTATATAAATACCTATATATATATATATATATATATGCAAAGTTCTTATTTACATATACATATAAATATATATATATAGCAGAGCTTGCTCCAAAGCGCAGAAGGAGAAACGAGGGTAATAATGACGAGGCCCCATTATGAGACTGAGAATTCTCGATTGTGCCGTGATACTTCGTTACTAGAGATATGACGGAACTTTGGTTAACTACATACACATCGCCAACAGGGTCGTTACGGAGTTTATACACTTTAGTCTCTGTATACGATCTAGACTTGACTATATATATATATATATATATATATATATATATGTCCATGTTTTGTCGAGTTAGCATCCAATCTCGTCGAGGTTGCAGCGTTTCGACATCGTTTCGGCCCCAACTATTGGAATTAAACAACCCCTAAAATACCGAAAACCTTAAATGCTGGAGATAAAATGGAAAAACTGAACTTCATTATTTTTTTTTTATCATTCCTTTTCATTTCTACCCTCGTATATTGAGTAATTTTTCCTTTGTTATTTAAAAAAAAAAAAAAACTAAGAAATGAGTTGAAAAAAAAAAAAAAAAAAATTTCAGATGTGTATTTACACATCTGACAATTTTTTTTTTTTTCAGGGGGATGACCTCATTGACGTGGTTTATCATCGAACTATCCTCGCCACTCCGATGAATCGCTTTAAAAAATCATTTCCGAATATTTATTGAATATTTATTCGGAAATGATTTTTTAAAGCGATTCCCCGGAGTGTGCGAGGATAGTTCGATGATAAACCACGTCAATGAGGTCATCCCCCTGATGTTTAAGTACGAATGGACAATAACTCGCGAGAGTTCCTGCTGTTATAAATGGGTCGAGAAGTAACAACAGAGTGGAGTGAAGGGGTGGGGAGTATCTGTAGGGATTCTGGTCGTCAGGGCCACGTTACATTTGAAAACAACCCTTGTGCGCGTGCTTGCTCTCGTCACTCGAGTGATTCAAGCTCTCGAGCATGCACCAACAGACTGTTCGACCACTATTGTCTCCCCCTGACCCCCTTTATACGCACCTTTTCCTCATGGCAAAGCAGTCCAATGCAATTATATATCACCCTATGTACATAGTAGGTAGTGATACTATGTAGACTATATGCTATATACTATATATATACTATATACGATTCATACTATATTTATATATATACTATATACGATATACTCTATATATATATATATATATATATATATAATATTTGTGTAATCGTGGTAGTAGTAACAGTCGAGAGCTCTTACTGACGATGTTTTCCTACCTGAGAATACACGCCGAGTCTATACGCACTTATTCCTGATGGCAAAGCAGTCCAATTCAATTATATGTCACCCTATATACATAGTAGATAGTGAGACTATGTAGCTTATATACTATATACGATATATACTATATATATAATATATGTGTAATCGTAATAGTAGTAATGGTGGAGGAGTTCTTATTGACTATATTTTCCTGCCCGACAATAAGCCCTTTTTCTGATAGCAAAGCAGTCCAATGCTATTATATATATATATATATAGTAAAAAGTGAGAATATGTAACAGTGGAGAGTTCTTACTGACGATGTTTTCCTGCCTGACAATACGAGCCTTTTCCTGATGGCAAAGCTATCCAATGCATTTATATATGTATATATAGTACATAGTGAGACTATGTAGACCATATATACTATATATATAGAGTATATGTGTAATCGTAGTAGTAGTAACAGTCGAGAACTCTCACTGACGATGTTTTCCTGTCCGAGAATCGTTGGCTACAATTCTCCCCTCCGCCCCCTATATTTATCTGTCTCTGTCCTCGTGAACTAGAAAGGGCGTTACGTTTCTCGAGGGCGGTTATATAGAGAGTACTTTACGTTCACAACTGCGTTAAACACACATACTGGAAAGAGAGGAAACCAGAAACCAGTTCAACCACCGTTTAAACTAACAGGGGATAGTTTTAGATGAGACACACATCGCGTTAAGGTCCGGCTTACACTACGCTGCACATCAGTCGGTAGAACGGAAAAGGGTGAAGGGTGAAGGGTGAATCGTAAATTGGAGGAAAGGCACAAATCGTACGGGTTTATTTATTACCTTAGTTTGTGTACGATAGAGGATGGTTGGAGAAAGAGAGAGAGAGAGAAGAAGGGCGAGAAAAGAAGCGATAGAGACGAAGAGAGAGACGAAGAGAGAGACGAAGAGAGAGACGAAGAGAGAGACGAAGAGAGAGACGAAGAGAGAGAAGAAGGAGAGAGACGAAGAGAGAGACGAAGAGAGAGAAGAAGAGAGAGAAGAAGAGAGAGACGAAGAGAGAGACGAAGAGAGAGAAGAAGGAGAGAGAAGAAGAGAGAAAGCAGAAGGAGAGAGAAGCAGAGAGAGATTAGCAATAAAGTCCATGAGAAACAACGAAATAATATATTACTCTATGTCATCTCGAGATTTCAGTGAATCTTCTCTCTCTTTCTTCACTTTACCGTTTACACTTCCGGTCTCACTGCGAGAATAGCTCATTGACAGAATCCTGAAAATTCCGTCCATCGTGATCTGCTACGTTCTAAATTTCATTAAATCTGAACATCTTTTATCGATTCTTGCCAGAAAATATAATATTTATTTTTCATCATGTTTTTGCTCGGTTTTCCTTGTGTAGCAATTTAGGGGTTGATTTTTTTTTGTTTTTAATATTTTTTTGGAGGACTAAAAGTTACACGCTGTGATGCAGCGTATTGTGATCAGAAAGCCGTCAGTAAATCGGTACATTGTCGTGACAATTTTATTATTATTAATTTTTTATTACGTTAAAAAACAACTCGTATAAATTAAAAAAAAAAAAAAAAAAATTTGATCCACCGTATATATCATTGTCAAAATATTACCATTCAATTTTAAATTCGAATTACATGAGAGTTAAAAGTTTTCGGGATATTCCCAATATATATATATATATATATATATATAGTACATCACACGCTGTGATATACAAGCCGGAAAAAATGTTCTGCGTCGCCCTGCAGATCTTTATATTTATATATGTGTGAATGTGTATGTTTAATGTATAGAATTTCCACTCGGTGCACATAGTCTCGTTTACTACCAGCTCCACGGTATGTGCACATAAAAAAAAAACATAGAGAGAGAAAGGTCTTGTCCGACGATGCGATAATGCGGAGAGCTTGCCGTCCACACCGGAAAGTCACGCTGTATATAAATATATATATATATATATATATATATAAATAAAAATAAAAATAAAAATAAATATATATATATATATATTTATATATTTATATTTATGAATATATATATGTATATAATAGGGATGTGTATATAATAGGTAACAGGGGCGAAAAAAAGGTGTAGAAGTTAGTTACGACAGTGCACTTGGCCGCATATCAATGTTTCGTAAAGAAGAATTAAAACAACGTCATAAAATGTATTTTTATCCATCCATTTTTTAATTGCCCCAAATTATTTCGTATATTTGCAAAAGTAAAAAATTTTACTACACAAAAATGTTTCATATATATACGATATATTACGACTTTGAGATTTTTTAAAATATAAAAAATTCAAAAGGGTCAATGATCCAACTGGGGTCAAGTTATTATTCACGAAAAGGGAGAAGGGAGGAAGGAAGGGTATGCGCAGTAAATATTACAAGGGGCGGACATGAGAGAAAGACAGAACGATAGCAAGAGAGAGAGAGAGAGAGAGAGAGAGAGAGAGATGAGAAATTCTCTTTCGGGCAAAGGAGATGCATGAATTCAAGGGGGGTGGTTTTCTCCCCTGGTTCGTTTCTCTCTCTCTCTTTGGCCTCAAGCTCGAGTCTTCTCAGTGGCGGGCATTTTCTCAATCCCTCTCCCTCACTCCATGTGTTGGCGCTTAGAGGGGCAGGTCACGGCCAGTATTTCTTCGTGGCAGGTGCGAGGGAAACTCGAAAGCGTCAGAGAGAGAGAGAGAGAGAGAGAGAGAGAAAGAGAGAGAGAGAGAGAGCTTTTATGCAACGCTGCAGGCGTTATAATAACCCAAGCGCTTGCCCAACCGTTTTAAT
>OY769911.1:17425297-17469083 GCA_963669185.1 Dyspetes luteomarginatus | reverse complement strand
TCTCTCTCTTTCTCTCTCCCCTCTCTCATTCTCTCTCTCTCTCTCCCTTTCTATATACAAACGCTTGTCCACGTTCATGTTTGTGTCACGAGAATTTTCCCTTTCGTGAAATTCCATGCAAGGGCTATCGGGCTTCCTGGTAACCGCATAATTCAGGACGTTACATGCGAGCCCGGATAAATTTACGTATATGTTGCAATACTGTAGTCTCGTAGCTGTACAGCTTATTTTCTGTACATATGGAACATTTCGTGGGATTTTTTTTTTTTTTTTACCGCCAATCATTATTTTTTAATAATTTTTGTTAAGCCACAAGGGGATTTATTCAGTTTTTGAAAAAGTAATCAAACCACCAAATAAATTTTGGCAATACCATGGCTCTGAAGCATACTTATTTTTTGCTACAATTGATTTTTTTTTTTCATTATGTCGTTAATTTTTGTATGATTTTTTGAGCTCATGGGACTTGACGTTATTACATTATAATAATTTATATAATATTTAGGGAAATGTCGAAACTTGGAGTCTTATTTTTAGTCACTTTGGAGAGCAGTATTAACGTATATGAAAAAATTGAAATGTAAATGAGAGAAAAATTTTGATTAAAGTTTTGTTTAATTGTAGATAAAAAAATGATTACCATTTTTTTTATTTTTATAATAAACTTTTTTCGACTGATATTTTGCATGAAAATCCCCATATGGGGATTTTATAGTTTATAATGAGTTACATACAGGGCCAAGTAGTGTAGTGTGTACGTTGACCGGATGTGTCGAGCTTTTATATGTGTGTGGTCAGCCGAGTAGTAAAAACCACAGTAGTAAAGCCCAGCAATGGGTCAGACGGCTGCCTCGTCGTGCATAGCTCTCTCTCTCTCTCTTTCTCTGGCTCCCTGGCTCGATATAACATTGCACCGAGGGATATACCACTGATATATAAAGGTCAACTCTATCCTTGTCTCGCCCCGTTTTAGCACGAAGGCAAAATAAAGACTTTTCCAACGAAGGAATAACAGGAGAGGATTATACGTGTGCTTCGGCATGCGATTTACGATCTGTGCAGCAGCCAGCAAACATACGAAGGGAGGAAGGGAAATATTACGACGAAAATGAACAGGAGAAAAAGTGTGACATTTCTTTTTTCGCTGGAATAATTGATGGTCCTTTAGAATAAGTAGAAAAGTCAATATTCAGGTTGCCCGATACACTCGTTGATGCCCAGATCAATATCTATAATAAATTTTTCTCTTTTTTTTTTAACATCGAGATATTTTTATTACTGCGTCAATTTTGAAAGACGCGTCTAAAACAAAACAAATCTACAAGTGAAATGGAAAAAAAAAAAATGTCTAAAAATGCCAAAGAGCATAATTGGAATATATTTATTTAAAATTGATTACATGATTTACATATTGAAAAAAATATTTTCTGCTGGTAACTGCTATCAGTATACGCTCCACATTATATACTTTTCGCACACATATTTTTCTGTCATTATTAGGTCGTGAGAAGTTGCAAAATTACATAATAACTGAGATAATTTTTTTTTTAATGGAAAAATCCCATGCACGATAAATAAATTTGCTTATCATCCCTTTAACTCATGTCTCTTATCAGTACAAATTATGCTCAAGAAAACCCTGGATTTATCATTTGAGGGTAAAACTGAGTAAGAACTACGTGACGCTATTCTCGTGAAATGAAATTCTCCAGAGCTCATACAACAGCCTAATAAGATCGGAAAAAATTGTCTGAAAAATAAGGAATATTCTTTCATCCTATTTCTTTTTAGTCCAGAAAGTTTCGTTCTCAAGTATTGACCAGTAGAAATTTGAATTTCATGATCTAAAATTGACTTCTATATCATTTATATCTCGTCCAAAATAAAATTTTCTTCGTCTCAAAATATGTGTCATTTGACGTTAGTCAACTCATACAAGTATCATTATAATTTTGCACATTAAAGTTGGCAACCCCCGTTGGCAAGGTGGGTCTTTTAGGGCCTTGTATGTTTCAAATCGTCAGTAAAATCACCTTGCTGGCCGAAGATTATCTCAAAAGTAATCAGAAATAAATTTTAAAAAGTCTTTTATTATTTTTTATTCACACCATATTAATCCATGTATTTTTTTAGGCTGATCAGGAATGTGCCAAGCATTTTTCTCCTAAATGGCACAATTTCGAGCAAGTAATGGAAAAGTGACGGATTATTTTTAGCTTTTTGCTTAGTGTATATAGATATATCTATATTTAGTGACAGTTTCGACCAAGTCTTTACACTTTGTACTCGGGTATATATATATCCCCGGAGAATATCCAGCATGGACTCCTAATTCAATTCTCGTTGATACTTCGTAACGTTTCATCGTTACTGTCACGAATCGTTTTCTCGCGTTCGGCAGTCGGTTACGGCCAATACGATCTATATATATATATATATAGATCGTTTTATATATATATGCAATGCGATCTATACGATCTATATATATATTTTTTTCTTTATGTACTGCATCAGCAGGATATATATACATGCAAGATGTCCAAAGACACGCGACGGCTTCTCCCTCGGATGGACGAGTCTCTCGAGACGAATTGAATTTTCATGTGGGCCCGATAAAACACGTCATGGAATTCAGTGGGAAAGAAATATTAAGGAAACGTATAATTTGATAATAATCAAAGCAATAAGAGCGGAAATATTTATATAAAAAATATTGGGCATTACGAGAAAAACTTGAGAAAAAAACGTCAGACTGAAAAATTTGAAAATTGATTCAATATTTTCTATATCGTAGTTGTAAAAAAAAGTTTTTTTTTTTTTTTTAAAGTTTTTTTTTTACAACTTTCTATGCTTCACTTTCCAGTGCAACAAATTTTCAAAATTTCGAGCCCTATTAAACAGTTAATATTTCATAAATGATAAACCTTATCGGGAAAAATTACTGGTTCAAATTAATTGTCACAAAGTGTGTTAATTGACGTGAGTGAACTAAAAAAAAATATACAAAATTATCTCATATAAAATTCGTATATATATATATATATATATGCGTGTAGAAATATTTCTATTGATACAAATTCAAGAACTATTGAAGGCAAATTCATCCTGTCGTTTTTCCTTTTGTGAAATCGTGTTCGTGTATTATTGCCTGAGAATCGTGACGAAAAATAAATTCTACAAATACGCAAATATATGACACAGAAATAATTTGATGTATTCCATTGTCAGTGAGCGTGTTTGTATGTGTGCCCATGAGTATAGATCGGTATGGGTATGGATGGATAAGAGAAATGGGACTTTCCAGATTTTTCCACATCCGGGAATAAACTTTTTCTTTTCTCTCTTTGGGGTTTTTTCTCTCGTGAACAAGATCCTAGAGTCGTTTGCCTCAACGACTTACGACATTAAGCTGAGCTCTCGACACGAGATCGCAGTCGCTCTCATGTCCGCTCAAAGGCTCCGGGGATACATAACGTAGTCCCATATATCATCCAAAGAGGAAACGAAGAATAAAAAAAAAACGAAATATGGATTCCAAAAATGATTGAATAGGTAGATGTGACCATTTCCCTGACAGTCAGTGACATTTCCCTGACATATATATATATATATATATATATATATATATATATATATATATACATAATATATTAATAAATTCTCGATGGGAGAGGGTGGAAAAAAGTAAAAAAAAGGACCCGAGTGATAAAATGGAAATCCACGTATGCCACGAGAGGAGATATTAAAAAAGCACAATCAAAAACAATCAAAAGCTATGCGATGTAAAAAAAAATAGTGTCGATTTGATAAAAACAAGAATTACGAATCCCCACACTTTCAAATTCTGAACGAAAAACCATTTCAAATAATTTCCCAAAAAAAAAACGATCGTAACGATAATTATTCGGTAAAAAAATATTAATTAATATTCATCAGGTAATAAAAATTACTGCAAAATATTTATAATTTTCAACAACAAAAAAAATTCCAATTCTAATTCTTTTAAAATTATGACGTCACGAAATTCAATAAATTTTCATTTTTATTTTGGATTTATAGAGTAGGAAGTTCACGAGTTTTCCTCTACGATCGTTGAGGTAAAAAGTATATTCGTGTTTCTGGCGAAAAGCGAGAAGAAACGAGAAGATGAAACGGTGGGAAAAATAGGGGTCGTTGCATTAATTCGGTGCACAAAGGAGGGATAATCGCAAAATGTAGAGAGAGACAGAGAGAGAAAGAGAGGGGTGGAGAAAGAGAGGGGTGGAGAAAGAGAGGGGTGGAGAAAGAGAGGGGTGGAGAAAGAGAGGGGTGGAGAAAGAGAGGGGTGCAAAAAGAGAGGGGTGCAGAAAGAGAGGGATGCAGAAAGAGAGGGGTAGAGAAAGAGAGGGGTGCAAAAAGAGAGGGATGGAGAAAACAACAGCCTTGTGCTATCGTCCAGCCAGAGCTTTTGGGCGTTCCAATCTGCTGGATATCGCGCAATTATCGTGTTGCGACAGTAACGCCAGCAACGACCTAACGTTTTATGGTAATTACCGGTTGTACGCTCTGGAAAACTGGTAGGAGGGGAATGAGAGAATGAGGGAATGAGGAAAACATCGAGGTGGACAATACAAAACACACAACTGTGTCGAGTTCTCTGCACTCGGTAGTGTTTCGAAGTACCAAACGCGAGTCTCTAGTTGCACGATCCTCTGCGTGTGAAGAGAGAGAGAGAGAGAGCTAGGGTGAGACAGAGAGAGAGAGAGGGGGAGGGGGCAAGGGGGAGAAGGAAAGCGCGATGACCGTGTAGTCCATTCCAAAGAGGGTTGCGACCCCTTCCCCAGTGACTTTCAGCCCCTTTGACACCCCCTCGTGTGTAACTCTTTCATCCTCTCGTTCGATAGCCAGAAACTCGAGATCCTTTGAGCTCATTTCAACCCCGCGCACAGACACCCCTTTGGCCCTTCATGACTTTTCGGGTACTCGATATTTGCTTTTTTTATCAGTCTCCGTTTGTCTATGGTTTTTCGTTTAAGTTGCAAAGGGCTCGATAAGGAGTAAATATAGACTCGATCCAGTCGTTGATCGTGATATTAACATTGTTAATTATTTAAGGGATGAAATGTCGAAATATGAATTTTTAATAAACGGTCATACGATTGAGAATTTTATGCTAAATTTAAATGGTGCATTTGAATTTTCTTCAATCTTTCGATTTTCATAAACTTTTCCGTTCAGTTTTCATATATATGTGAGCATAAAAATAACGTTAATTGTACAATGTCAAGAGACACGGTGACATCTCAATGACGAGTCATTAAAAAAAAAAGTTTCAACCCTTATTATCCCGACCGATGATACCCTGTGAGATCAACTGCTGGTGCAGTCTCGTATATGCCGATATGTTTTTTTCATGGATATACTCATCCTGCTAATTTTATGCCTTCAAAAAGCACCCTTTTTCCATTTTTTATTTTATTTTTAGCTCCTCTCATTTTTTAAGGTTTGTAATTAAAAATGTATCGACGAAGCTCATTTCTCTGCCAAATCTATGACGAAAGTCCTCTCTTATTCTCTTCTATCTGAGATACTTTTTTTTTCCCCAATATTACAGGCTACTATTCTCAGTGAAAAATTCCATGCTGGAATTTATCCAGATTAAAAAAAAAAAAAAATCTCTATAGGAAGAAAAGCAGCTTATTCCTTTCTCTTTTAATTGGACAATTGTGTAATCCATATATTTGTAATATTACTTTCCCATTAGAGCTTTTCCGATTATATTCTTCGATATGGCCAGAATTATTTGCAAAACTGTCGTGAGAATGAGGTGGGGGGGTATGACGAAGACATTTCAATCAACATGAGAGCAGAAACGAGTGCCACAGTCATGTACGAGGTGCACAAATGTCGTCAGACATTGAATAATAATAATGCAGTTTCAAATGTTGTTGGAACTCAAACATATAAAAAAAATTAAAAATCTCTATATCAAGAAAAATCACTTATTCTTTTCTCTTTTAATTGGACTTTTAAGGGGGGCGGGGGGAGATATGACGAAGACATTTCAATCAACATGAGAGCAGAAACGAGTGCCACAGTCATGTACGAGGTGCACAAATGTCGTCAGACATTGAATAATAATAATGCAGTTTCAAATCTTGTTGGAACTCAAACATATAAAAAAAAAAATCTCTATAGCAAGAAAAATCACTTATTCTTCTCTCTTTTAATTGGACTTTTAAGGGTGGTGTGGGAGATATGACGAAGACATTTCAATCAACATGAGAGCAGAAACGAGTGCCACAGTCATGTACGAGGTGCACAAATTTCGTCAGCCATACTGAATATAACAAGGACATTGATATTGAATAATAATAATGCAGTTTAAAATATTGTTGAAATTAAACTATAATTATAAAATAATAATGATGCATATACTTGTCATATTGCTTTCCCATCAGAGCTTTTCCGAAGGGGCCTGTATCGCTAGTATGATTTGTAAGATTTGTCGTGAGAATAGGGTAGGGGGGGAGGGATATAACGAAGACATTTCAATTAATATGAGAGCAGAAACGAGTGCCACACTCATGTACGAGGTGCACAAATTTCGTCAGCCATACTGAATAATAATAATGCAGTTTCAAATGTTGTTGGAACTCAAACATATAAAAAAAAAAAAAATCTCTATAGCAAGAAAAACCACTTATTCTTTTCTCTTTTAATCGGACATTTTAATCAACATGAGAGCAGAAACGAGTGCCACAGTCATGTACGAGGTGCACAAATTTTCGTCAGCCATACTGAATATAACAAGGACATTGATATTGAATAATAATAATGCAGTGTCAAATATTGTTGAAATTAAACTATAATTAAAAAAAAAAAAAAATTCCTATACTTGTCATATTGCTTTCCCATCAGAGCTTTTCCGATTATATTTTTCGAAGAGGCCTGTATCGCTAGTATGATTTGTAAGACTGTCGTGAGAATGGGAAAGGGGGGTGGATATAACGGACACATTTCAATCGACGTGAGAGCAGAAACGAGTGCCACACTCATGTACGAGGTGCACAAATGTCGTCAGACATTGAATAATAATAATGCACTTTCAAATGTTGTTGGAATTCGGACATATAAAAAAAAAAAAAAATCTCTATATCAAGAAAAACCACTTATTCTTTTCTCTTTTAATTGGACTTTTAAGGGGGGCGGGGGGGATATGACGAAGACATTTTAATCAACATTAGAGAAGATACGAGTACCACACTCATGTACGAGGTGCACAAATTTCGTCAGCCATACTGAATATAACAAGGACATTGATATTGAATAATAATAATGCAGTTTCAAATATTATTAAAATTAAACTATAATTAAAAAAAAAAAAAAATCGTATACTTGTCATATTGCTTTCCCATCAGAGCTTTTCCGATTATATTTTTCGAAGAGGCCTGTATCGCTAGTATGATTTGTAAGACTGTCGTGAGAATGGGAAAGGGGGGTGGATATAACGGACACATTTCAATCGACGTGAGAGCAGGAACGAGTGCCACAGTCGTATATATACGAGGTTCGCAAATGTCGCCAGCCAGTTGGGAGCTAAAACCGAGAGGCAAACCCCGCTGGCTGCGGACACTGTCGCGATTTGGCACTCGACCAAAGCCATTAAGCCACGCCACCCATTGCACTATTCCAAAACCCTTCTGGGTCCCGCCTCAACCCCTTTCGTTTTCTCGTCGTCTTTTTGTCAATGACAGAGAGAGAGAGGATCGAGGGACCGTTATACCTGTTCGGAGAGAGCTCACTTTTGTTTCCAACTCGACGATAACAATGAGAGGACGACCAAAATGAGAAATATAAGGGTGAGTGAGAGAGAGGGCGAGGGAGTGGGAGAGGGAGAGGGGGGAAAGAGAGAGAGGAGGAAAAAAGGGGTGGAAAAAAGGGGTGGAAAAATGAACGGACGAAAACAAGGCAGTCTCTCGTTTGCGGCATTGAATGTCCGCAATATTAAAATATTTTAATATCCAAACAACCCTAAAAATGTCGATAAAAATAAACCAAAAATTGAAAGCTTTTGCAAAGAAAGAGATAAAAATTGGACATTGGAGGTGGAAACGATGAATTTTAGGGTGTTTTGGATACTCGTAAAGTCTTAGAAATTAATTTTTAAGGGTTGAATTAAAAGGGATGATGAACAAATTATTCAATAATTTTGCTCATCACTTGACAGCAAAAATAATAATTTTTATTGAAAAAAAAAAGGTCGTATGTCGAAAGCAAAATAGCATTTGAATGCCATTTCGATTTTACGTCAGACCCAACACCATAAAAATACATCTCATAACAAGAATGAATTAAAAAAAAACATTATTAAAGCCGTACGAGTACGTGAGAACGTTTCATCCCTATATTATATATATATATATATAGAGTTTGGCAAATAAACAATTGCTTAGCATTCCTATTATTCCCAACTAGAGCATTGTGCCCCGAGGTCGTTGCTGCAGAGTTTCACAGCATCGTCGTCTTGCCTCTCACTGGCATTGGTGATGAACAATTGAGTGGGTGGTTTTCTCGTTGGCGTTCTCTCACGTCGTATATACATATATATATATATATATATATATATATGAAAACGCGGGCACCAACTAGCATATATATATATATATATATATATATGCTAGTTGGTGCCCACGGTTTCGTACGCCTTGAATAAGTCTAAACACATTTTACCCCTGTTTACCCCCTTAGGGGTTGAATTTCGAAAAATCCCTTCTTAGTGAATGCCTAAGTCGTATAAGGAACCTACCTACCAAATTTCAAGTTTATAGGCTTTATAGTTCCTGAGATTTCGTGATGAGTCAGTGATATTTTCGCTTATATATATATATATATATATCAGGGATAGCGTGAGATGCGACGAAAGCTCGCAGTTTCTGCACCAGCTTAAGGTAGCTTTGTCTATATTGCCTAGATAAGCGTTTACCTTCATTATCTACCTTGAAGAAAGAAAAAAAAAAAAAAGTAATTTATTTTCATTTTGTTTTGCAGATAAAGCACCCTCGGAGGCGTCGTTCAAAGGAACCGAATATTTGAAAGTTGACCTCAGCAAGGGTGAACCAGTACTGAGCACCCAGGAATCTGTGAGCCTTCAGTTCAAGACGAGACAGCACAACGGACTTTTATTCTACTCTGGTGAGTTTTTTTGCCCACGTACTAAATAATTTATAAATATATATATATAATTTCAGGAATATATTTGAAAAATACAATTTTCATCGCACAGGGTTGTAATTTTTCACTCTAAAGATTCTGGGAGTTACGTATATTTTATTCGAAAAAAAAAAAAGTTCAACAAAAGTTTAAAGACAATTGATTTAAAAGAAAAATTGAAATATATTGGAAATATATTGCAAACATCAACTGAATCCTCCTCTATGTCTTTAACCCTTTTCATACCATGTGAAAAATGGCACCTGATCCATCCAAACATGGCTCTTTCGAGTTTGACGAATTTTCCCCTATTCAAGGTGGTTCTAAAAATCCCTAAAATTTTTTGAATATATTTTGAACTTTGTGGAATAAATTCCTGTACTTAATTTTGGAAAAAATAAATTTAGTATCATTTAATTATCGAAAAATAATCAATAATTAGCCAGATAAATTGAATCAACCGGACACGAAAGACTCATTTTTGTACGAAAAGGGTTAATATATATTTTTTTTCCATATCATAATTTTCTCACCCCTTGTATTATTTTTTTCCACGTTTTTTGTGTGCCTAATTTTTTTTTTCATACGCAAAAAAAAAAAGTACAGGGCCTGTCACGATTTTTCTTTCATCTCCAGTCATGATAATAGATAAAGAGAAGAGATAAATTCTTGTGTTCGATTAAGTCGACGTCGTAACTGCCCTCTGTACGTTTGCTTTTCTCACTCCCTTTATTACACCTCGATGAACGAGCAAGCAGCAGCACTGGCAGCTCTTTATTCTCCCTTGGCGGGCCACTCACACCCCTCCAAAACGACCACCAATACCGACCAACCCATCCAAAGTCGTACGCTAATATAACGCTTAAAGCTCACGAGATTTACGATAGCCTCGTCGTCGACGGGGTTCGTTGTCGTCGTCGTCGTTACCGAGCGTTCTGCGGTCGGTAAAGCTTCGCCTGTGTGCTATATATATATGTATATATATATATAGCACACAGGCGATATATATATATAGCACACAGGCGATATATATATATATATATATATATATATATATTATATAAGGCACACACACACACACATAATCTCATCCCCTTCAACCAAACCGATAATTGCCCCCGGAGGTTCATGAATTCCCAAGGAAACGTGATCGAGAGGGTAGTTACCCCCGAGCTGGTAGTCTCTTCCACCCCTCTGCACTACTGGTATATTCCATCCTTCGTAATTAAAATTGGTCGCAATTAGAATTCGTTAGTACTGGCACGATTGGAGACGAGCCCCATCGTTCGAATGAAAAATCGTTGAAAAATAAATTTCTCAACCCAGTAATTGTGAATGATTATTCGAAAAAAAAAAAGAAAAAAGAAAAAAAAAAAGAGAGACATTAATATTCATTGAGGAATCATAATTTCTTTCACATCGATCATCGAATTATTATTATTATCACGATAATTATATTTTATCTCATTATCTCTCTCACCCGATATTTTCATTCGACTAAAATTTTACGTATATCTTGGCCAATTTTAGCCATGTGAAACAATTCACCATTTTTCCACTGATGTATAATTAAAACGAGAATCGTATAATCGGATTTCCATATCGCTCTAGCCAATTTTCAATGCTGATTAAAATTTATCCGGTTACTCAAACTTTCTCTCGCTTTTTACTGATAATAGATAATAATGATAATAACAAGTTTTTCATATCATCATTAATTTACAATAAACATCCCATGTTTATCGTTCGGTTAACGAGATTTCTGTACTGACACTAAAATAATTTTGAATTATTGATTGTATGCACGTGATAATTATTTGCCACATATATATATATATATATATACATATATATATATATATATCTCGTGTTTCTTCAGCAACGACTATTTGTTATCCCGGTACTTTGGTGGGTGAGGGAAGACCGATCTCACGAAGTTTAAAGTGACAGGAATGAACATAGAGAGAGAGAGAGAAGGAGAGAGGGGGAGGAAAACGAGAGAGGGAGAGAGAGAAAGTGAGAGGGAGGGGAGGAGAAAGAGAGAGAGAGAGAGACATACAAAGGTCGAGGTAGATAAAGTGTTGTGGAACGTCGTCCCGTGCTGCATAATCCAAATGGGTAGTTTATCCGTGGTTATACTATATCAGTGGATAAACGAGCAACTGGGGTCTCCGGTGCTGACGTTACTGCTGCTTGGAGGGGTGAAAAGCTGCACACAACAAAGCACACCCAATAAAGGATGGACAAGAGGGAAACTTCTCCCTTGACTTTTCTGCACTAGAGAGTTCGCCCCCCTGCATACCTCTATATATATATACATATATATATAGTGCAATACATCGAGAAATACGGCTGAGAGTACAGTGATTGACCACTTAAGGATATCTCGCCTCCACCTTCCCGAACAAAAGTTACGTAGAATTATAATTTTTAGTACTTTTAGCATCAAAATCGGAAAAAAAAAATCAGCCATACTGAATATAACAAGGAAATTTATTTTGAATAATAATATATTGCAGTTTCAAAAGTTGAAAAATTGTTGAAACATCGCAAATCTTGAATAGGTTTTTTTTTTTATAAAGATTTCATAATATACTTGGCAAGAATCAAAGTTATCTTTGTGAATAAAATGCTTAAAATTTTATTTCACCAGATTTTAAGCATTTTAGTAATTTTAGCATTTTAGTAAATTGCCACTTTTAAGACAAAGAAAAGGCCAATGATTGGTGTGCTCGTTTTTTTTTCTGCCCAACGATCGTCAATGCTAGACCGGCCAATAACTGTACAAAAAGTTTAAAGCAGGCGAGTCGCAGTAGATACGGCATGTTAGTGCACGGACAACCCCCTCGTAGAGTCTCTCTGTGTTATTCGTATACGCCAATGCGGTTCTGCCGACGATGCAGCTTTCTCTTCCTCCCTGATTTTTCTAGAGAGAGCTTTTCTCTCTCTCTCTCTCTTGAGGAAGAGAACTTTTTCTACAAGAATCATGGAGGAAGAGAGAAAGAGAGAGGAGCTCTCCCTACAAGAATCAGGGAGGAAGAGAGAGAGAGAGAGAATTGCAGGTGCTGCCCACATTTATATTGAGTAATAGCTGGCTTCTCCTCTGTCCCTTTTACTTCATCCATTCTTCGTTTCCATTTCTCTCATTAGATTGATAAAAAAATTACTGAGGCTGGTGAAGAAATTAATCATTTAAAATTACCATCATTATAAAAAATGGTGTAAAATTTTACGAAATTTTCTTGCTCACAAAAATCAAAAATAATTTTTTAAATATCTGTTCTTTAATTATAAAATTGAAGAATATAATTCCTTCATACCTCAAACGAGAAAAATATGAAGCTTGTGTCATAATTAGCACAGAAATTTTGTTTTAACTTAAACGATAAAGTTTTAACGAGTATGAATTTTTTGTATTTTTGAACGAGTCATCTATACAGATATCGACATGTTAATTTTTTTCAATCGAGAAGTTTTGTTGTCAAATTTTGCGGATGGGCAATAACTGTCCGGGAGTTTTTTAATTGACCCTTTTACCCATTTTTATGTACGTAATTCAGCAAAAATCCATAACAAGAGGGATTTAGATTGGCCCTTCAAGTACGAGGGATGTAAAATGTATGCAGTTGTTCGTGTAATTCCAATTCGTTCCTTTACGAGTTGATTTTTTTATTTTTTTTTCTCCTCTATCCTTGATCTTCTTCATCTCTTCCCTCTTTCTCTCACTCATTCTGGATATTCCATTCTTTTCTATGCAAGCTCCATGTATACTCATTTGGACGATAACGATTCTACACAAATAAAATTAACTCATCGGACGTATGTGAAAATTTTTTCGCTCACGCGATGTTATCCTCCCTCTTGTCTCTCTCATCCCTCATAACAAAAGTCTCGGATTTCTTTCTATCCATAAAATTTACGAAAAAGCATTATGTCTGCTTTTTTAATGCGGAAAAATACATCCAAGAATTTTTTTGCAAAGGTTACGAGAATCTCGTCATACCAGAGTGGAAAAAATCGTGTTCTGCATTGTAACGTTTTTTTTTTTTTTCAAACAGGAAAAAAAAATCTCCATTCCCTTTATAGAATAAAAATCCCTTTTTTTCTCACAGAGGAAAAAAAATCTCATGGTAAATTATTCAGGCTTTAAAAATAATCTGATCCTTGAGAGAAAAATGATTTCGTCTGAGGATTTTTTTTTTTTTTTTTTTACACTAAGCAATCATCCAATTGAATTTTCCACCCTTTCGTTTGTTTCAGGTGAGGGTGGCGATTATCTAACAATTTCGTTAAAGGACGGCGGTGCAGCTGTCGGCATGACACTTGCAAATGGAAGGCTCGACCTTCACATAAAACCTGCGAGGGTGCGATTCGATGATAATCAATGGCACAAGATAATCGTTCATCGGAGAGTTCAAGAGGTGAGTTAACGCAGCAAAAAAATAAAAATAAATCATCCCCCACACAATGGAGACAAAAATGTATAAAATTTGAAAAATTAGTAGAATTTTGTGAGAAAAAAAAATCAAACAATAATTGGCAAAAATTTATTCTAAAATTCCAAATAAAATACCAGAGACGAAAAATAAATATAAATTCCAGTATACGCTATCATTTCATAAATTTCATGTAAACTCCATCATAGTGGATAATCAATTAATTCATATATTGTGTATTCAAGGCACCAGGCTGGGCTCTCTATTATTTTTTCACTTTCAAGAATACTAGAGAACCAATAAAAAAAAATCCACAAAAAACAATTCTAATAAATAATGTAACGAAAATTTCGACAAAAGGGGTTTTTATTTTATTTTTTCTCTCATATCAGAATCACTCTAGATTCTTGTCAGGCCCTAAAAAAATTTGTTTCTCCAATAATTCATTTTCTATAAAAATTCCGAAAGAATTGATAATATTTAACAATGTTCTCTTAACATTCTCAGTGATTAACAACTAATTTTTGAATTAAAAAAAACAAAAAAAATAATAATAAAATTCAGTCTCGAGTTCTGCACACCCTAAAAAATATACATTTATTTTCAACATAAGCAAAACTGCGTTAAATCTTAATTTAATGCAGTTTTGCTTATTAGGCATGAAATTTCTCATATATAAATATGCGTCCTCGTTTAATTTCGGCATCGATGGAGAATTAACCGCGAGCGATTTATTGACCCATGACCGCGGTTTCTGAATGGGTGGCTGTCAGATTTTCTAGCCTCTATACTCTCACATATATATATATATATATATATATATATATATATATATATATATATATATATACGAAGTTACGACGCGTTGATATACCGATGGTTAACGCAATACAACGTAAAACGTTAAATGCAACGAGAGCGTTGGCTTGTGAACCCCAGATGTGTCCTCTCTAGTGATTATTTACGCGTCAATGTCATTAATTTCGTGAGAGTCGAGAGGGGAGGGATGCTGGAAAGAGGTAGAGAACTCTACGAAAATTCCTGTGTAACCAAAAGCATCATTTTCAACCATTTCTCTCGTGGCCCCTGCAGAGAAATGTTTCATGGAAACTCGCAACAGCTTTTGCTCTCTCTCTCTCATCGCTCATCGATATCGAACGTGTACCGGCCCCGGTCAAATAACCCTTTTCATTGTCCATCCATTACCATCTCCATAAATCTCAGTCTGTGCCTATGTATATATAATACATATATATATGTATATATGTATATATGTATATATGGATATATGTATATATGTATATATGTATATATGGATATATGTATATATGGATTTATGTATATATGTATATATGTATATATGTATATATGTATATATGTATATATGTATGTATGTATATATGTATATATGTATATATGTATATATGTATATATGTATATATATATATATAGATATGTAAATATGTATATACATATATATATATATACGTACATATATAAATATGTGAGGCTCGAAGTGTGTTTTGTATAGCAATGAAAGTAAGTCGAGCATGAGAGACGCATCACAACCCTCCTCTATCGATTGCAGTTTATTCCAGCTATATAACGCAGTAACGATTTATTGACCAAATCAAAACGACGTGACTGATGCCAGAGCAGGTTACAATATAAATCTTTTCAGCTTTTGGTCCGTTGAAACGTCTCAAATTTTATTACGAGCTTTACTTGTTACGTAGTACGAAATTATTATTATTATTTTTCTATTCAATTATTTATTATTGTCTATTTATTTATTCATTTATTACGCTAATTTGTTAAGGCTGCAAGAGAAAAATTTCATAGATTGAATAATGTAAAAAATATTACTCGTAATGAAAATGCCAAAAGACATTTGGATAAATATTTATTTATCTAAATTTCGTATATTGAATGATAAAAGGGATCAAAGAAATATCAAAAGAGTTACGAAAAAATATCCAAATCGTTATTAATTTATATTTCCACTATCAATTCTATCGTCTCAATAAATATTTTTGGCTCATTAAGAGATAAATAATTCGTGCATTGAGAAACGTAATTTTCATTTGTAAATCGAATTTGCAAAATCCAAGTTTAATTTAATCAACATGCGACCGATGATTAAAAAGTATTAACAAAGACAAGCTATACTCAGAAGGGACAGCCAGCATTTTTTTCTTTTGTCTCGTTAAATTGGTCCTTAAATTTTATCTCGTCTTCGTTAATGATCGTACCAATGATGGACATTGGTACACATGCATATACACAATATATTTATAGGTATATATATGTACGATATGAACTTACTTATATATATATATATATATATATATATATATATATAGATATATAGAGATCGTCTGAGACATGGAAAGGGACAAAAAATGGCGCAATAAAATTTTTATATATGATGTATATATGTACGATATGAACTTACCTGTATATATATATAGATATATAGAGGTCGTCTGAGCATGTAAAGAAAAAAAAGAAATGGCGCCACAAAATTTTCCCTCGCAGAGAGGCAGCTGTATAATTCATATACATGTATGTAGCATAAAGTAAATCACACACACACCCACACACACACACACACATAAATAAATAGAGGTTGAAAAGTTTCGACCTCCGGTACTCGGTTGGCGTGCCACTTCACGCGTTCTCTTCTCTCGGTGCGGCCGGAAAGTTCGCAAATTGGCTTGGACCGAGTGCGGCTGCTGCTGCTGCTGCTGCTCCTCCTCCTAGTACTACCAGTTGCGGGGTAGGTGGGGGTAGGCGGGGGTAGGTGGGGGTAGGTGGGGGTGGGGGTGGGGGGGGGGGCAGCGGCGCGGGAAGATCGTTGGTGGTCGTTGGGCCCAAGCGGACGCTGCTTGCTTTCCAGCTATTCCAGCATTCGTTAAAAATCAAGTACGTTCGTTGCCGCATGGCTTACAAGGGTGTGAGCAAGCGAGCGAGAATAATTTTACGAAAGAGAGATAGATGGAGAGAGAGAGAGAGAGAGAGAGAGAGCTGTTTATTTCGTGCTACTGAGACTAAGAGCTCCCTGTCGATGGATAGAGAGAGAGAGGGAGAAGCAGAGAGAGGGGGAGAGGGAGGGAGAGAGAGAGAGAGAGAGCTAGAGAGCTGTTTATTTCGTGCTACTGAGACTAAGAGCTCCCTGTCTATGGATAGAGAGAGAGAGAGAGAAACAAAGAGAGGGAGAGAGAAGCAGAGGGAGGGTTAGAAGGCCCCTGCGAAGAAGTTTAAATGACTCAAAACATCTAAGTGGGATCTGAAACGCTTAGAATATACTTTAATGCATTAAGGTATACATAATAGTACGAGAGAACGAAGTGCGAATCATCGCCTGGAGGCATAATGATGGCAAACTTATCATCCCGTTTTCCGAACGAGAACTTTGACAGTTTCATTCCCATCGATCGTACATGACGAGACGAGGTGAGACTAGATGGCACTGGCGTAGTTTGTACCAATATATATATATATATATATATATATATATTGCTTGCATGTTACCATGGTAGACGTCGCAAGTTTGCCCTTTCTCGATTGTACTCGTCGCGTTGTCCTCAATAACCTTCGCCACATTCCTATACATCTCGTGACTCTAAAGTTTTCAGCGAAAATCGAGCTGGTCGTTATCCTCGTGAGACAAAATTCTGATGCTCGAGTTTAAGTCTCAATTTCCACTGTTATTCAAATTATTTTAATATCTTCCGGAATAAATGAATATATAAATTTATTATGGAAAATATTGAAATTTCTGTTCCCCGGTTATTGTTCGGTGACTAAAAACGAGAGTAAAAGGATAAATACATAAAAAAACGATCTAAAGCTTCAGAGATAAAAGCTAGAATTGTCACGCTGGTATTCGTTCGAATCTCGCACAAGACTAGATTTTCCGAAGATTTTTTTAGCGAGCTGGGTGCTTTGGAAGCCACCTAAGATCTGTGCGAAATTCACTGTCTAAAGTGTAAAAACGAAATAAATAAATAAATAAATAAATAAATAAATAAATAAATAAATAAATAAATAAATAAATAAATAAATAAATAAATAAATAAATAAATAAATAAATAAATAAATAAATAAATAAATAAATAAATAAATAAATAAATAAATAAATAAATAAATAAATAAATAAATAAATAAATAAATAAATAAATAAATAAATAAATAAATAAATAAATAAATAAATAAATAAATTGTGCTCGTTTTATCAACTATATATATGTATATAGCTGTTGACCAAAACTACAAGATTCTCTCGATTAACGAGAAGAAATTTTTATCCTCTCATTCGTGGACGAAAAACACACATACGCATGTGTGAGAATGAGAATGGGAGGGAGAAATAGAACGTGTGATTATCGTCGAGTTATACCTCCTGCGGATAACGTCTCCTCTCTTCCTCCCTCGATCCTCGTATCTCCGTCAACCTATATAAGCAGCCCGCATGTACAATCTCTCTGGGTCCGCTGGCGCTTCGCCCGGAGCGTTCAATTCGCTTTGGCTATCCACGAGTCCGGAGGGTGTGAGCGCCAAGGGTGAGGGCGGCATGGGTAGAGCGAACGAAACGAAAAAGACGAATGAGATCTCTCTCGCAACGAGAACGGTTCGCTCGGCGTCGCTTATGATTGATGAAGCGGAAGCGATCGGCTCACAAGGATATATATCGGATATCCTCCCTCAGGGGCCAAACGCGTTATCTATATCGCGTTGACGTTATCCTGCGCGCAAAACAGAGAGAGGGAGAAAGCTAGAGAGAACGAGAGAACAGCATTTATTGTGTGCTCTCCGGGACACGTCCTCTTAAGCCTGCACGTAGAAATTTTTTGTACATAGTGCCATAAGGATTCGGTGCATTATGTGCTTTCTAATAAATAAATACATCCGTAAATAAATTTTACGGTCTAAATGATATTATTGTTATTATTATTATTGCTATTATTATTATTATTATTATTATTATTATTATTATTATTATTATTTAATATTAATATTTAAAAAATCAAGAATGAAGCCAAGCAGCGCCAGGTAACTCACGACCCGATTTCTGGTTCTCCAGAGATCTACTCAATCCACCCGGTCACAGTCACAGGGCAGTCCTGGGGCGACCGGAATCGGTGTAATATTTTTTATGAAAAAAAAAAATAAAAAAAATGACAATGAGCTCGCGAACGCTATCGTTTTCCCGATTTATTAACGATAATAAAAAAATGAGACACTGAAAACTCTGCGATAAAAAAAATTACTCCTCTCTTAATTGATAATCATTCAAGCATGAAAAAGTCTCTGCAGTGTTTTATTTTTAAAGTCGAATCTTTGAGCAATTTTATCACGAATGTGCGTATAGACACGGTGAACATCGAAGTGACAAAGAATTAAATCTCTAAAATTTTTCAAAGGTTTCACAATGTATCGTTAAAAAATAATAAAAATAATAAAAAAAATTCCAGACACTCACATTGTATTTGGCTTTTTCTACTTACGAAGAAAAGGCGTAGCTTTCGCGAAAAGCCTTCTATGGAAATAAAAGAAAACTCCACCCCGACTTGCTCTTATGAGCGCTTCACGTCTGCCCCATTAAAATTCGTCCATACGCACTCTCGGTACAGCTGCGTATGGATTTGTCTACAGACTCGAAAAGAAGAGAAAAATTGTACATTGTAATGCCTGAAGCACGAGAAACCTTCTTCACCTTTTCTACTCGCAAGAGAGACCTTGTAACTTTCACTCTTCCGTGGCAATTCTATGATAAAAAATGTCGACGAAAATCTTTTTTTTTTCCTCCACTTTTTTTCTTCTTTCTTTTTTTTCGCCTCCACTTCTTTTTTCTTTTATTTTTGATCCTTCACCTTTATTTTATCTTTGAGCAATTTTACCATCAATGTGTGTAGACACGTTGAACATCGAAGTGACAAAGAATTAAATCTCTAAAAGTTTTCAAAGGTTTCACAATGTATCGTTAAAAAATAATAAAAAAAATTCCAGACACTCACATTGTATTTGGCTTTTTCTACTTACGAAGAGCAGGCGCAGCTTTCGCGAAAAGCCTTCTATGAAAATAAAAGAAAACTCCACCCCGTCTTGCTCTTATGAGCGCTTCACGTCTGCCCCATTAAAATTCGTCCATACGCACTCTCGGTATAGCTGCGTATGGATTTGTCTACAGACTCGAAAAGAACAGAAAAATTGTACATTGTAATGCCTGAAGCACGAGAAACCTTCCTCACCTTTTCTACTCGCAAGAGAGACCTTGTAACTTTCACTCTTCCGTGGCAATTCTATGATAAAAAATGTCGACGAAAATCTTTTTTTTTTCCTCCACTTTTTTTCTCCTTTCTTTTTTTTCGCCTCCACTTCTTTTTTCTTTTATTTTTGATCCTTCACCTTTATTTTATCTTTGAGCAATTTTACCATCAATGTGTGTAGACACGTTGAACATCGAAGTGACAAAGAATTAAATCTCTAAAAGTTTTCAAAGGTTTCACAATGTATCGTTAAAAAATAATAAAAAAAATTCCAGACACTCACATTGTATTTGGCTTTTTCTACTTACGAAGAGCAGGCGCAGCTTTCGCGAAAAGCCTTCTATGAAAATAAAAGAAAACTCCACCCCGTCTTGCTCTTATGAGCGCTTCACGTCTGCCCCATTAAAATTCGTCCATACGCACTCTCGGTATAGCTGCGTATGGATTTGTCTACAGACTCGAAAAGAACAGAAAAATTGTACATTGTAATGCCTGAAGCACGAGAAACCTTCCTCACCTTTTCTACTCGCAAGAGAGACCTTGTAACTTTCACTCTTCCGTGGCAATTCTATGATAAAAAATGTCGACGAAAATCTTTTTTTTTTCCTCCACTTTTTTTCTCCTTTCTTTTTTTTCGCCTCCACTTCTTTTTTCTTTTATTTTTGCTCCTTCACATTTTTTGTTCACCTTTATTTTACCTTTGAGCAATTCTATCATCAATGTGCGTAGACACGTTGAACATCGAAGTGACAAAGAATTAAATCTCTAAAAGTTTTCAAAGGTTTCACAATGTATAGTTAAAAAATGATAAAAATAATAAAAAAAATTCCGTCTTGCTCTTATGAACGTTTCACGTCTCCCCCATTAAAATTCGTCCATACGCACTCTCGGTATAGCTGCGTATGGATTTGTCTACAGACTCGAAAAGAACAGAAAAATTGTACATTGTAATGCCTGAAGCACGAGAAACCTTCCTCACCTTTTCTACTCGCAAGAGAGACCTTGTAACTTTCACTCTTCCGTGGCAATTCTATGATAAAAAATGTCGACGAAAATCTTTTTTTTTTCCTCCACTATTTTTCTTTCTTCTTCTTTATTTCTCGTCTCTCTTTTTTTTTTCTTTTCCTCAATTTTTTTTTCCTCCATTTCTGTTTCTCTCTTTTTTTTCTCCTCCACTTCTTTTTTCTTTTATTTTTGTTCGTTCATTTTTTTTTTTTGCTCATCTTCATTTCTCGTCTCTTGTTTGCTTATCTTTTTATTTATTTTTTTTTCTTTCACTCCTGAAAATACATTTTACGGTATACTCGACAAATGTGTATGGCGTGTGCGAAGCCCGTACGTAATAACAGTGAGATTGAGAGGGTGAAGAAAACATAGCGAAAACGGCGGGCAATCGTAAAAACATTGTGCAGAGTGCGCGGCAACCCCTTTTCTCTCTGACTCGCTTCGACTTTCTTTCCTCCCCGTGACGCTCTCCACCTAACTCATCAACCCTGAACTCTTTTATTTTCTATTTTTCTTTTTCTTTTTTTTTCTTTTTTTCAACGAGCTCTCTCTTTCTAGGGAAATTTTTTCCATACACACACACACTCACGAGAAAATAAATGGGATTGCTCGTTCAACCCTTTATTTTCACTGGTCTCTCGTCCTCCACGCGACGGTGACTCGTCGCTTTGTTGCACTTTGAAAAAATTGCCTCTGTACACGCGAAATGATTTCATGGTAAACTTTGGTAAGATTGAGCATCAATTTTTGTTGTCGACATTTCTGAATAACTCCGGTAATTCTATACTTGGGGGATGCAATTTTTTATTCGAGTGACGTTTTAGCTAAAATAAAAATACTGACTGGGAAAAAAATACTGAAGAAAATTATTTCATTTTGGCTTGATCGATTTCGCAATTATTACTTCCGGTAATTCTTCACTCATTTAGAAGACACGAAGAGGAAAGATTTTAAATGAGAAAAAATTAACGTAAAATTAAACCAAACGAATAAATAAAATTGCAATTAAAATTTACAGATACGAAAAATCACAAGTAAAATTAACAAAATAACAAACAAACGAGCCACGTGTCTTTTTGCATCAATTTATATAAATTAAACTGTGAATTTGAATTTTCACAATTAAACTCCCGTTATAAAAAAAAATCTCTCAGAGATTGCACGTAGCCAGTGAGATTGAAATTCGTGTCAGGTATATGAAAAATATATCTTGGATATATTTTGTGCAGATTTTCAACGAAATTGACCTAAAGTTTATGAAATATGTATCGAATAGATATATCTCGAATATATTCTCCATGTTATAATAAGACGTCGGAAAATTCAATATTTCCGATAAATCTTAGGATATGTCTCTTTTCTATGGTGGAAATAGTATGGGGTGACACTCGTGTCTCGATCTCTACCAGTGACGCAGTTTCATATCTCTGGTGGAAGAGGCAACGAGATGGCAAATGGGTGTATATATATATGTGCATATATGTGTATATATATATATATATATATATATATATATATATATATACATCTATATATGAAAACGGTGCACTTCGATGGCATCCAGAGTATAGCAAAGGGGCGGGCGTAATCCAGGATTACGCGAAGCTTATGGCATATCGACATCCTTGGCGAGAGAGCAAGGATAAAAAGGTCACGACCTCTTTCTCAGCTTTTATACAACATTCATGAACGTACCAACCCATGCACACGTATATTTTATATATAAAATATAAGAATATATATACAACGATATAATGTGTATATTGTAGAGGTAATATACGGCAAAATGTATATATATATATATATATATATATATATATATATATATTACGTTATATATGCGAACCTGTGCTAAAATTGGAAAATGGTAAACGACGCTGTAATCAGATATATATGTACACTCGTTTTGCACACACATTTTTCTCCAGCCATCTCTCAAAATATAAATGCCCCAATATAAATCATGTGCTGAGGTAGATACGATTATTTATAGGATGCAAAAATATCAAACGAAAAAGCACACGTGAATCAATTTTTATTAATCACAAATAACATTCATTCGATGTTAATAAATATACTAGAATTTTAATATCGTAAATTGTGTGACGTTCAAAGCATTGCAAATTTTTGAGCTCTGCGATAATCGTAATGAATTCCTTTGTATACGTGCAATATTATTAATGTTATTTGTACAATTCACTTCCGTTTAATCTCGTCTATAACCGGTAGGAGAATGAGAGAGAGAGAGAGAGAGAGAGAGCGAGAGAGAAAGAGAAAGAGAAAGAGAAAGAGAAAGAGAAAGAGAAAGAGAGAGAGAGAGAGAGAGAGAGAGAGAGAGAGAGAGAGAGAGAGAGAGAGAGAGAGAGAGAGAGAGAGAGAGAGAGAGAGAGAGAGAGAGAGAGAGAGAGAGAGAGAGAGAGAGAGAGAGAGAGAGAGAGAAAGAGAAGAGAGAAAGAGAAAGAGAAAGAGAGAGAGAGAGAGAGAGAGAGAGAGAGAGAGAGAGAGAGAGAGAGAGAGAGAGAGAGAGAGAGAGAGAGAGAGAGAGAGAGAGAGAGAGGGAGAGAGGGAGGGAGAGAGAGAGAGAGAGAGAGAGAGAGAGAGAGAGAGAGAGAGAGAGAGAGAGAGAGAGAGTGAGAGAGAGAAAGAGAAAGAGAAAGAGAGAGAGAGAGAGAGAGAGAGAGAGAGAAAGAGAAAGAGAAACAGAGAGAAAGGGAGTCGAAACTACTCGTGCTTATAGACAATGACTTATAATAATTTTTTATCATTTTATAATTTTTCGCCATTGGATTTAGCACTTTGGTAAACTTCGTTCTCTTGGTCATTATTATTTCTCATTTCGGGCACGTGACGTTTGTTTTGTTATACTTTCATCGTTGCAATATATTCATATGCGTCAAAAGTTCTATTATCTTAAGCGAACTTTGGAGACTTGGGTTGAACGATGAGCCATATATAGGTGCATGCACAAAATCGGGGAAAGATAATATATGAACACGGGAGAGAGAGAGAGAGAGAGAGAGAGAGGAGAAAAGCAGCTCTCGTGGTTGTAATATAATCTCTTCATAGAGCTGGACGTTGTTAAAGCTTCAACGAAGTGAGATTTTCGCAAGGGATGAGTTAATAATGTCAGGCTCATGGTCGATACACACACACACACACATACAAATGCATATAAATATATATATATATATATATATATATATATATAAATATATATATATATAAATATATATATATATAAATATATATAATATATAAATATAAATATATATAAATATATATATATATATATATTATAAATATAGATATAAATATCTTGATACTCTACTAGAGTATGTAGCCAATCTGGCGAGCTTATACACCCAACACACCAATAAACCTCCGAACCTCGTCGTTCATCCCGTTGGAGAATAATGGGCCGGGGGCATCACTGATTCTCAACCATCAGGGAGCTCTCCGTGTGTGTGTGTGTGTAACGAGAAGTGTATGGGCTCGTGTTACGCGCAATAAGCGTTCGGGTCAGTCTCCCTCATCCGTATACACCAATCAACGTTATATTCACCTGATGATGCTTCTTGTAGTTTTCCATACACACATTATATATATATATATATATATATATATATATGTGTGTGTGTGTGTGTGTGTGTATGTGTGTACCTTATAATGAAGTGTGTATGGAAAACTACAAGCCTACCACTACTACTACTATATAACGTCCTTGGTCCATGGATAACATTTTCTCTTCTCATGCCACAGGCCCATGCTCTTCATCGCTTGGCTTCTCTCGCGTTAGTGTAATTCCAAAGCCAATTAGCCAGATAACCCATCTCGTTTTGAAGAAAACAATGCAATGTGTTTCATGGAATTTCATGATCTAGCTGGACTGGAAAAAATAATACGGTTTTCCATTAATCTCTTTCTTTCTATACGTATATACGTAGATTTTTATTTCTCGTATGCATTCATTTCCATTTCGGAGTATTTTTATACACATTTTCAATTCGAGAATTCCAGGGAGTGGAGGGAATTTTGTTTGAATCGTCCAACGTAATAAAGGAGGAGAAAAGTTTACCAGAGTTTATTATTTCGATTTCTCTTTCGATTCTCGTGATTTCTCTTTGATCATCACCACTTTTTGTCTGACTTTCTTGACCTCCAAACCAGACGCTCCATCAGTGGTCTCCATTCTGTTTCTCTACTCTGTCCTTCTCTTCTCTCTCCTATAATTACCCCATTATTTGTTATACTCCTGGCTGCATATGTATCTGCCACGAAGTCGAGATACCAATGGGCGTAGAGAGTTTTGTTACCGCATACAATTTAGGGATGTATACAAGGGTGCTCGTTAACATCAGCAGAAACCTGAGCACTGCGGGACCGATCTATATGCATCTATATATATATGTATTAAAAGGACGATACAAAACGCTTCCAGTTATAAAACTGGAATAATAATATCTTATATGATATATAATAATATCTTATATGATATATAATAAAATCTTATATGATATATAATAAAATCTTATATGATATATAATAAAATCTTATATGATATATAATAAAATCTTATATGATATATAATAAAATCTTATATGATATATAATAATATCTTATATGATATATAATAAAATCTTATATGATATATAATAATATCTTATATGATATATAATAATATCTTACATTATATATAATAATATCTTACATTATATATAATAATATCTATATAAATATATCAAAAGGACGATACAAAACGCTTCCAGTTATAAGGACTCGAGCCGAGCTCTGGCTATATCACTGAGACGGTGTTAGTTTCTCGCAATTTCAGTCTTGGTCTTCTCCCCTCTGCAAGCTCTCACCCTCCTTATGGAGCAGAGGCGTAGGGTTGGAAAGAGAGAAGGGGGGGGGGAGGAGAGAGAGCGAGAGCGAGAGAAAGAGAGGTGGGGGGGGGGAAATAAGAGGGGGTGGAAAGGAAGAGGTGGGGGGTGGTGAGGAAGAGGGGGGTGGAGAGGAAGAGGGACAAGAGAGAGCTCAACTTTTCTCGGCTGGTACGAGCCATGCAGTCACCGTGGCAACCCGTAGATTTACGAGGATGAGATGCAACATTACGGCCCTTTTAAAGTTAATTAGCGGCCCTGCATTCGCTCGTAGCATCAACAGCAGCAGCCTCGTTTAGAACTCAGCTCTTGTGAACGATAGTCCGGTCTCGATCTCTGATGGTGATCGTGTACATGCGATAACCAGTCTCGTGCTGACGTGACTGATTCTCGATGATCGATACATATGCTCGTTACGAAACCCTCCCTACCAATTAACAAATTATTCAACACAATAATTAGCCTCAATGTCGTTCTTTGCAAAATACCGATAATGACGTCAACCGAGACTTTGACAGCGGAATTTAATTAATCTCGTTTTAAGTAACGCGAGGCCACAGAATGAGAACTCGTCAAAAAATTAGAAGGAATAAATTATTTCACAAGTTAAATTTGTGACCGTCATTGATAAAAATAAATTGCCTGAAAAATTTTGATCCCTACGATTCTCTTATTTGTAATTATATGTTTCTCTGTATGATGGGTGATTTTTTTTTTTTATTCAATCAACTTAATTTTAGCCCAATCTTGGCCTACTGAACCTTTTTTTCTAAGTGTTTGGGGACTGAGAAAAATTCATATCGCTAATGATATATACGACGAATAATAATTTTATGGTAGAAGCAGCAATCGTATAATTAAGTCCATTGATATATTTTAACGAATTATTATATAATTTTAAATATTATTATTTTCACAAATTATTATGTAATTTTTAATATTATTATTTTAACCAATTATTATATAATTTTTAATATTATTATTTTCACCAATTATTATATAATTTTAAATATTATTATTTTCACCAATTATTATATTATTTTAACCAATTATTATATAATTTTAAATATTATTATTTTAACGAATTATTATATAATTGAAAATATGATTATTTTCCCAAATTATTATATAATTTAAGCAATCTCTCTGTACGCGTTAACCAGTCTCGCAGTGACATAACTGATGTCGATGATCGATAGATGCCATTTTTTTTGTCTCATATTGCCAACAAGATAAACAGAGACTGTGGACTGCACAAATTCAAAAATCTGCAAAGTCTTTTTGGCCATTCCTCTGAGTCTTCATTTGTCCAAATTATGAAAAATATCAAAAATTTACAATGGCGAGTTTTTAATTGATTAAAAGAAAAAAAGTCTACAAAATTTTGACTCTGAAGTAAAAAATTTTACGTCAAAAAAAAAAAAAAAAAAAAAAAACGTTCAATAACTCAACAATTATTGAATGTGCAGAAACGAATTCAATTAATTTCGAGATTCATTGGTAAATTCCAAGGAGTTATCGTGGCTCTGTTCAACTTGACAGAATGATCCTGACATATACGAGTGTTTGAAATTTTATTATGTAAATGACATCTGTCAATTTACATATGAGGATAAATATAACGTAGGAGAGAGTCGATCTAACATGCTCTGTAAGCTCAATTCTCATGAAATTTTCTCTCTCTTCTCGCTCTCTTCCATGGCATTTTGCCGTTGCCAATGCAGCAAAACTCGAAATCTCACGGCTGTTGAGAGCATAAACTAGTGAAGCAGCGTGCTGCAGCTATTAACCACACGCAGAAGTCTAATGGAAAATTTAATGAGCCGTTACATAACCGTAACGATGCGGTTGGATTTATCATCGCGCGTTCTCCCATCTCTTCTCTCCTCAAATGTATATGTTTGTGTGCTGGGGAATATATATATGTTTATACAGATATATACATAGATATATAGATATATAAATATGTAGATATATATAGATATATAGATATATAGATATATATAGATATATAGATATATATAGATATATAGATATATATAGATATATAGAGATATATATATAGATATATATTTTGTACTGTATATATCAATCACGAGGGGGCAGCACCAGCAATTTCATATCAACGGATTATCCGTATCTATTATATCTGGTAACTTCTCCTGTTCGCTCTGTGTATACTCGCCTATCGGCCATAACACACATCAACTTTTCCACTCGCGAGATTTAACTTTCGACAAATCTGGGCATACCATTTGTACATTTTCCATGCCCCATAATATGCATTATTGGAAAATTCTCAACTGATTTTGGTATTTCCGAGAGGCTGTAATGAAGCTTTCTGTGCACCAAATTATCATAGCCATAAAATGCCATAAGCATGCATTGTGCAGTTCTAATTTTTGTGCATATCTGAGGTGTAAAATAAAAAAACTATGAACAATATATGCTCATTTTTTTTCACGAGCATGCCATACTAATGTATGGCATGCCATAGTAATGTATGGCAATTGGGAGGATAAAGATTATCGTTGAATTATTATTTATTGTCAAAAAAAAAATGCAGTTTTCCTTTGTTTTCGATTTTTTTTTTTTTCTTTCGATGAGAATTCTAGTCGTATAAAATGCAAAAATTTGTATCTCTATCGAATTTATGTTATGCTTACACAGTAGCAGAGCTTGCCTAATTATATCGATACACTAACCAAATTTTATTCGCCATTAATTCAACAGCAATTCAACATGCTCATTTTTTTCACGAGCATGCCATACGTTAAATTGAAAGGGTAAAGATTATCATTGAATTATTATTTATTGTCAAAAAAAAATGCAGTTTTTCTTCGTTTTCGATTTTTTTTTTTTTCTTTCGATGAAAATTCTAGTCGAATAAAATGCAAAAATTTGGTTCTCTGTCGAATTTATGTTCTGCTTACACAGTAGCAGAGCTTGTGTAATTATATCGATACATTTATCAAATTTTATTCGCCATTAATTCAACAGCAATTCAGCATATTTGAGCGGAAAATCTACTCTTTGATCTCTTTTCCCTGAATTTTGTAAAATAAAAGGATATAGAATAAATGTAATTGGCAATTGAGCCAACTCGGTATAATGTTTATTCAACGAATTTACTCGATCAAAGTAGATGAAAGTGGATAAAGTTTGAATCAATGAAAAATTTGAAATAAATGTAACTCGAGGGATAAATGATTTTTTTCATTTTTTTTTTTTGTTGTTTTTTACTTCTTTTTTTTTCCCCAACGAAAATTGGGTTATTCGTCGACACGAAATAAATCGAGATAGAATTGACCTTTGGATGTCGGTGCATTGACCTGTTACATAGTCACACTTGTTATATATTCACCCTCGACAAGAGGGAAGGGGTGAAAAATAATACCGGATGTAAATCATTTATAATTGACACTTTTATAAATCGACGTGGCTCCATTTTCATGACATAATGGGGGATGAGGAAATATCGCACAATGGTGCGTTCGGGGAAAAAGATGAAGAAATATAGAGTCATAATTTAGCTTTTGGTTTGAGAATTCTCATGGGCTCGGGAGCTCTCGGTTATATTTTAGTCGCTTTTCAAGAAATTTTCCAACGCCTCGACCCCCAAAATACTTGAAAAAAATGATGAGGTAGTACATGGAAATTATACGTAAGAAAGGTAATAGCTGATTTATTATCAAAATTATGACGAGTCTCATTTTGTAAATTTCAGTCCAGATGGAAATTTGCAGAAATTGCAATAATTAATTAAGCAATATACACAATGAAGAGGCTTTTTATTTTTTTACCCAAATATTACACACTGTGTAGCAACTTTTATACATATATGTATTTTTTTTTTACGTCCAGAAAAATAATATATTTTTCGTCTTTTGTTTCAGATATCTCCCATCACCAGTTTCTGCAGAGTGAGTATTCGTCATTTTTCTTAAACGTCATTTGCCAAAAACTTCCAATTAATATATTGTCTAATTTGTATATATTAATATTAATATGTATATATATATATATATATACACATAAACGTATGTATATATACACACATGTATATATATAAATGTTTCGGATAACTTTAAAAATGGATCTCGTTAAAAATGATTGCCATTTCTCTCTCGTTCTCTGCAATCTCAAGGGAACGAATTTCCAGAACCGCAAAAGCCTCCACAATTCTCTCACGGTCTCATCACTTACATGCTGCTTTTTTCCTTCTCCCTCTCTATTTATCATCTTATTTTTATTTTTATTTTTAAATTCATTTTCCACTCTTTATTTCCAATGCCCAAAGGATACGTTCTCGTCTCTCTGTCTCTCTCTCTCTCTCTCTCTTCGTAACTCAATGCCAGCACGTGTATTTTACCCCCTCCCCTCATTCGAGATTTTTTCCTCCCTCTTTATTTTTCCACGCAAGAGCAGAGAGCTATTTCGCTCCACGACTGGCAACACGCCCTTCGAGATAAGCTTTCAAAATGACGTTAAGAAAAATATCCGAAGGCACCGGAGAGACAGTGCTAGATTTTTCTTTGAGCCCTTGGAAAACGAAAGCGCTGAGAGACGAGAAAAAATAGAAAGAGAGAGAGAGAGAGAGCCTCAGGCATCCGCTTCGTTTTCACGGTCGTTTTCTTGCACCCCCATCTCGAATCTCATCCCTTCGGTAAAAATACTCAACTTATTCTCGCCACTGTTGCAAATACGAGAGTTTTTCATGCACACACTGAAATTTATCCGATTTTCACCATTTCGTTTCCTCTCGTCAAATTTTTCTCTATCCTCTGACTTCTCCCTGGAGAATTTACGAAAAACACCCTGTGTATCTGAATGATAAATTTCATCGACGCAACGGTAAGGAAAAAATATTCCAGTGAAGGAGAATGAAATGGAACAAAATGGGAGACCGAGTAATCTCGAGCTGCAGCTGTGCACACATTAGAAATATTTTTGTTTACCACATGCGGAAATGTGTGTGTAAAAACAAAAAAAAATAGTGGCTGATTCTTGGCTGGCAAGAAAAGCTTGAAATAAATTAATTTAATTTTTTTCTTCGACTGATAAATTTCATCGACGCAACGGTAAGGAAAAAAATATTCCAGTGAAGGAGAATGGACCAAAATGGGAAACAGAGTAATCTCGAGCTGCAGCTGTGCACACATTAGAAATATTTTTGTTTACCACAAGCGGAAATGTGTGCGTAAAAATAAAAGAAAAATAGTGGCTGATTCTTGGCTGGCAAGAAAAGCTTGAAATAAATAAATTTAATTTTTTTCTTCGACTGATAAATTTCATCGACGCAACGGTAAGGAAAAAAATATTCCAGTGAAGGAGAATGGACCAAAATGGGAAACAGAGTAATCTCGAGCTGCAGCTGTGCCCACATGTGACATTTTTTTGGTTTACCACATGCGGAAATGTGTGTGTAAAAACAAAAAAAAATAGTGGCTGATTCTTGGCTGGCAAGAAAAGCTTGAAATAAATGAATTTAATTTTTTTCTTCGACTGATAAATTTCATCGACGCAACGGTAAGGAAAAAAATATTCCAGTGAAGGAGAATGGACCAAAATGGGAAACAGAGTAATCTCGAGCTGCAGCTGTGCCCACATGTGACATTTTTTTGGTTTACCACATGCGGAAATGTGTGTGTAAAAACAAAAAAAAATAGTGGCTGATTCTTGGCTGGCAAGAAAAGCTTGAAATAAATGAATTTAATTTTTTTCTTCGACTGATAAATTTCATCGACGCAACGGTTTTCTTTACCACAAGCGGAAATGTGTGCGTAAAAACAAAAGAAAAATAGTGGCTGATTTTTGGCTGGCAAGAAAAGCTTGAAATAAATGAATTTAATTTTTTTCTTCGACTGATAAATTTCATCGACGCAACGGTAAGGAAAAAAATATTCCAGTGAAGGAGAATGGAACAAAATGGGAGGCGGAGTAATCTCGAGCTGCAGCTGTGCACACATGTGACATTTTTTTGGTTTACCACATGTGGAAATGTGCGATGAACTCGTTTTTTTTTTTTTTTTTTTTTTTTTGTCTCTTTCAAAACCCCCGCTAAATTTTTTGTACACTCGAAGCTTCCGGGCAAAATCTCTTTGTATATCCACATCTGCTGGTATGCCGGAGGCCTCACCGTGTTTTCATGTATGCATAAATGTTGACTCGACCTTTTACTATTTTACATCACTTGTACGAATTGCATGTCTAAAGCCATAAGGGCGTATTTATTTAGTATAAGCATGGAATATGCGCCATTGTGGCTATGATTCGCGATATATATACATATATATATATATATATATATATATATACATATATATATATACATATATACATATATACATATACACATATATATACATATATAAATACATATATATATATAAATACATATATAAATACATATATATATATATATATATATATATATATATATATATATATATAGATATACATATACATATGGCATTACACATATATCAAGGCCACGTACACATACTCGTGTTTACATCGTCTTTTTCCCACTCTCGTCTCTCTCTCTCTCTCTCTCTCTCTCTCTACTTCACTAGTACAAGTGGAATAAATTAAATCAAAATGCAAATCATTTGGAATTTCATTTTCGCGCGGATGCTGCACAGCCGAATGGATGGAGCGAGCTGGTGCGCTCACCATCGGACAAGCTTCAGGCACATAAGAGAGATGAGACGAGGAGACAGAGTTCTCTCCTCTGCGTCGACCGGAAGTGCGGGAGGGATTCTGTATATACGTGTGTGTGTGTGTGTGTGTGCGTCTTTTTGAGAGAGAAAAACAGAGAAAAACCTGAACGAAGCTGCTCCAGCTCTGAACGCTTGGCAATTCTCTCTACCATGGTTTATCTTCATCTATGTGTATATATATATATATATATATATATATATATATATACACATAGATGAAGATAAACCATGGTATATATATATATATATGTATATATATATATATATATATATATATATATATATATATATATATATATATATATATATTTGCTTGTTTGCGGGTGCGCACGCACGAGTGTTTGTGCTTCAACTGGGCCGAGATGAGGAGCAGAGAAAATATTCCGAATAAATAAAAGAAGTATAACTCAGCGACCACAAAAAACCAGCACGAGACTTTCTCTCGTCGCAGAGTGGACGAATGTTTCAAGTTTTCTCATTTCTCGCCTTCTCTCTCTCTCTCTGTTTCTTCTCTCTCTCTCTCTCTTTCTTCTCTCTCTCTCTCTCTCTCTTCTCTTTCCCTCATCCTCTCTCTCTCTCGCTCTCTCTTTCCTCCGTTTTGTAAATGTGCTTCTGTTCCAAGAATCCATCCACCACACTATAGTCTCTTTCATCTAGTTTCGCCTTTCCATCTAATTTCTTTTCAACCTTTACCGCCTCTCCGTACAACTTTTCCAACGCTATTTTGGAATTTATTCATTAACCCTCGAACGTGAAAATGACAAATTTAATTACAAGTCTGCTCATACGTGAAATAATCTCTGATGAGAATAATATTGTATGATGGTTCGATTAAATTTGCAATTTACGTTATCATTATCGTCATAAATTTAATTATTATTATATTTCTATTTATTTATATAAAATATTTTAAACGAAAAAATTATTCTCGAAATCCCAAGAGTTCAAGCTTTCAAATGCCGCTAGATTCGTTGAGCTGCCATTTTTAAAAATATATTTTCAAGATTTTTCAAATTGGACGAGCGATTTTTTCCATCCCCTTTGCCTCTGATTTCTCGAATTTTCAAAGTGCCTTAAGGAATAGAAATAATTGACATATCTGGACGAAACCAACGCTTCTCTAAGTCTACTCGAGACGTTTTCAAAACCCCCTTGGTAAATCTCAATCGGTCAAACGGTCGCAAAGATATCGCAGTTTGAAAATTCGTGATTTTTTTTTTTTTTACCACAAAAAGTTAATTCACAAAAATTGTTGTAACTCTGCCCCCTTAAGAGATAGCGATTTTTTTCTTGTTTTTATTTTAATCCCAAGAGTTCAAGCTTTCAAATGCCGCTCGATTCGTTGAGCTGCCATTTTTAAAAATATTTTTTCAAGATTTTTCAAATTGGACGAGCGATTTTTTCCATCCCCTTTGCCTCTGATTTCTCGAATTTTCAAAGTGCCTTAAGGAATAGAAATAATTGACATATCTGGATGAAACGAACGCTTCTCTAAGTCTACTCGAGACGTTTTCAAAACCCCCTTGGTAAATCTCAATCGGTCAAACGGTCGCAAAGATATCGCAGTTTGAAAATTCGTGATTTTTTTTTTTTTACCACAAAAAGTTGATTCACAAAAATTGCTGTAACTCTGCCCCCTTAAGAGATAGCGATTTTTTTCTTGTTTTTATTTTAATCCCAAGAGTTCAAGCTTTCAAATGCCGCTCGATTCGTTGAGCTGCCATTTTTAAAAATATTTTTTCAAGATTTTTCAAATTGGACGAGCGATTTTTTCCATCCCCTTTGCCTCTGATTTCTCGAATTTTCAAAGTGCCTTAAGGAATAGAAATAATTGACATATCTGGATGAAACGAACGCTTTTCTAAGTCTACTCGAGACGTTTTCAAAACCCCCTTGGTAAATCTCAATCGGTCAAACGGTCGCAAAGATAACGCAGTTTGAAAATTCGTGATTTTTTTTTTTTTACCACAAAAAGTTGATTCACAAAAATTGCTGTAACTCTGCCCCCTTAAGAGATAGCGATTTTTTTCTTGTTTTTATTTTAATCCCAAGAGTTCAAGCTTTCAAATGCCGCTCGATTCGTTGAGCTGCCATTTTAAAAAATATTTTTTCAAGATTTTTCAAATTGGACGAGCGATTTTTTCCATCCCCTTTGCCTCTGATTTCTCGAATTTTCAAAGTGCCTTAAGGAATAGAAATAATTGACATATCTGGACGAAACCAACGCTTCTCTAAGTCTACTCGAGACGTTTTCAAAACCCCCTTGGTAAATCTCAATCGGTCAAACGGTCACAAAGATATCGCAGTTTGAAAATTCGTGATTTTTTTTTTTTTTACCACAAAAAGTTGATTCACAAAAATTGTTGTAACTCTGCCCCCTTAAGAGATAGCGATTTTTTTCTTGTTTTTATTTTAATCCCAAGAGTTCAAGCTTTAAACTGCCGCTCGATTCGTTGAGCTGCCATTTTTAAAAATATTTTTTCAAGATTTTTCAAATTGGACGAGCGATTTTTTCCATCCCCTTTGCCTCTGATTTCTCGAATTTTCAAAGTGCCTTAAGGAATAGAAATAATTGACATATCTGGATGAAACGAACGCTTCTCTAAGTCTACTCGAAACGTTTTCAAAACCCCCTTGGTAAATCTCAATCGGTCAAACGGTCGCAAAGATATCGCAGTTTGAAAATTCGTGTTTTTTTTTTTTTTTACCACAAAAAGTTGATTCACAAAAATGGCTGTAACTCTGCCCCCTTAAGAGATAGCGAATTTTTTCTTGTTTTTATTTTAATCCCAAGAGTTCAAGCTTTAAACTGCCGCTAGATTCGTTGAGCTGCCATTTTTAAAAATATTTTTTCAAGATTTTTCAAATTGGACGATCGATTTTTTCCATCCCCTTTGCCTCTGATTTCTCGGATTTTCAAAGTGCCTTAAGGAATAGAAATAATTGGCATATCTGGACGAAACTATCCTAAAAGTATGGCCTCTATTATTTGTACTAAACCGTCTTATGTTTACACGATGTATTTATATTATACCTCAGCAACGATGAGATGAACTAGAGAATTCGAGCAAAAGTCTATATATAACACGAAAACCTCCCTGATGCTCTCCTGCTAGAGATGAACGCTCATATAAATGTATAGCTTAACGCGTTTTCTCGTCAGTCAGGTCAAAAAAGTTCCTCGTACTTTCGAAAGAGCACACACACACACACACATACAGTTGACTGCTTTTGGATGCATTCGTGCGGCAAAAGAAGCGCGATGTAAAGAGGTCGGCAGTGAAAAAGAGAACGTGCCTAGGCTCTGGCTCTGTCTCCCTCTATATATATATATATATATATATATATATATATATATATATATATATAATATATCCATATATATATATCCGAATATATATATAATATATATCCATATATATATCCATATATAGATATATATATATCTATATATATATATTTACATGTATATGTGTGTGTGTGTGTGTGCGAGGATAAATAAGCGAAAAGCAAAATGCAGCGAGCACGTTGGCGCCACAATTCACAGCAACAGCGGGAGCGCCCTCTCTCGGATTTTCCCCTCTCCTATTGCTTCTTACATTCGGCTACTCAAGCTAAAAGCTCACTGCACTCGTGTGTATGAATGCATCTGACACCAACAACGGCGAAAAAACGAGAAAATCTTGATAATTTTTCAATCCTTGCTAACGCAATATCGGGGGTAAAGTTATGTGTCGCAATAACTGAGAGGGAAAAAGCACGAAGTGGAAATTTATTGCAGAAATGAGATTGTTCATTCTCGTATAAAATAATTTTCCCGTTGGATTTTATTAGTAAGTGAATTTATTTGATGATTTTTTTTTTCCGTAATTATTGGACTAAAAAAATAATTATACCAGAATGTTTTTTTAACGTTAATTATTTATTAAATTATATAATTGAAAATTAATTTTATCTCACAAATAGTAGAAAATGTTAAACATTTTTCTGGTACCGATAAGGTAATATCGGAAGTAAAGTTACGTGCCGGAATAATCAGTAGAAAAAAAACAGAAATTTACTAAAGAAACGAGGTCGTACCTCATAGTCCATTTTTTACTATCTAATGGACGATTATAAGGAGAGTTTATTCCATATATTTATTTTATTACTGGTCTAAAAATAACTACAATGTAACTTTGTTCTACAACTAGGAATTTTCGAAATTGGATAATTGCAAATAGATTTTATCTCATAGTATTTATTATCAAAAGTGTATTATTTCGTGCACAAAATGTGATTAAAAGGGATTGCTATTATACATATATATATATATATATACATATATATATATATCTTTTTCGACATTCTATTATTACGAGCATCGCGTGTTTCTCGTAATATCCCCTATGATTATGAAGGTAACACGTATACATCGTCGAAATATCAAAGTATTGCATACAATATAAGCTATAGATTTAAAAATAATTTGGAAACTCATTAACAAAAGCGCTAAATTATATAATCCACGCTTACCCTACGATGACGTACGAAAAATAAGATTCTGAATAAAATTATGGCAGAAAGCATCAGAAAGCCCGCACTAAATTATTTATTTTCATAACACGAACTGTACTCTTTTATTTTACCACAGTAATGCTCGATCCTCACCTCAGTTCTCGGACAACTTTATTATTATAACGAGTACCCAATCATTCTTTCACACCCCCACGAGTGTTCTACTTTTTTTTTGCTCGAGGCTGTACCAAAAAAAAAAAATAGGGGAAAACAAAAAGAAAGAAAAAAGACTCGAAAAGAGAGAAAAGTTGACACGAAAATTATGATTTATTGGGATATATATTCTCGAGTGTGCGGTGGCACGCGAAATTCTCTTATCTGACTAATTGCCTGAGAACGTCTGCAAAGTGTCGGGAGAACCGAAACGTGAAAAAAAAAAGCGAGACTGCCTGCAGAAAGCAGATACAACTAAGTAGTTGCCCATAAAGAGCGTACACAAATGTTTAAGTCTCGAATAACAAAATTTTCGTAAACATATTTTGCGAGTGCTGTATATATATATATATATATATATATATATATATATATATATATATATATATATATATATATTATTTTTTTCGTTGTCTTTTTGCATGTACATTACGAACGAAAGAAAAGTTTGTCGAGTTTTCTCTCGTCTACGCTGTTATTCTCAATACATTGAATCGTGTCTGACCGAATCCTGACCTTATCTACTTGCTGGCAGACCGAGCATTACTCTGCGAGCGAAACACAAATGTTTCTCGGTACTTTATTAAGCCCCAGGTTGCCCTTTGAACGACAAAGTTTTAACTTTTCCAGTGTTCCAGCTACCAACAATATCGAATCCTCAGTGTCATTACAGTTAAAACAGCCCTAGAATTTAATTTTTATAAATTAATAATTTTACTAACTATCGTAAAATTTTCTAATAATTTTTAATTGATATAATTTTAACGCATTATTTATACTCTTATCAATTAATGTACCTAACCAGTATTTTGTACAATTAATAATTCAAATCTCAGTCAGTAATGAATTTCAATTAAATTTTATATCAGAATTAAAATTTTATTCAAAACGGCGCTCACTTTGTTGTCTCGCACATCGTACAGAATGAATGAAATGAATGTACATGAATGAGATTCAGGCAGTGAGGCACGTTTCGTATCGCCCAGGCCAGTTAACCGCACGAATCTTTCTTCCTGTTTGCCAAAACGGAGGCACAGAACCACGACGATACACTATAACCTGCCTACCTACAAATCGTATATATATTTTAGAGGGTGGCGAGCAAAAGGAAAATCGTGAATTCGAGGTGAGCATATAGCGGCCTTAGAGAACTCGAGAGTCGAATGTATATGCAACGAGAAGGTAGTAAGAGAGAGAGAGAGAGAGAGAGAGAGAGAGAGAGAGAGAGAGAGAGAAGGAAAGATCGAGAGAGAGAGAGAAGGAAAGATCGAGAGAGAGAGGGCGAGAAGGAGGGAGAGAGAGAGAGAGAGGGAGAGAGAGAGAAGGAGGGAGAGAGAGAGAGAGAGGGAGAGAGAGAGAAGGAGGGAGAGAGAGAGAGAGAGGGAGAGAGAGAGAGAGAGAAGGAGGGAGAGAGAGAGAGAGAGGGAGAGAGAGAGAGAGAAGGAGGGAGAGAGAGAGAGAGAGAGAGAGAGAGAGAGAGAGAGAGAGAGAGAGAGAGAGAGAGGGAGAGAGAGAGAGGGAGAGAGAGAGAGAAGGAGGGAGGGAAAGCCAAGAGAATTAATGAATCGGCAGAGCCAAGCCGCCGCATTGCACCCGGTGTGTAATTTACATCGGCCGCAACGTCGGTATGTTTCTCGAACCGTTGCTAATTCGCATTCCGGGATTCGCGTCTCGCGAGCAGCCTCTCTAAACCTTCCCACCCACCCCTTCCCCCCCTTTCCTTTCGTTTCCCTCCTCCCTTATCGCCGTTCCAGTTCGACCAAAATTGGGACTTCGACGGGAATTGTGCAGGTGCATTTGCCTCTATATAGTACATACAGATGCACGTAAATATATATATAGACATGGCACATAAACCCGTTTATAAACCCTGTAACTCGTTAATTACAATCAGTCATGTAATAGAATGAGGAACGATCGAATCAACGAGAAAACGTCGAGGCCAGGAGTTCAATGTTGTTCATGAAATTGTTAAAAATAAAAAATAAAAATGAAAATCTCGTTCAAACATTTGCGTAACACGCTCTGGGCTTAAATAACATTGCAGTGTAATTCTCCATTTTCACGTTTCTCTAATCCCCGTAGGACACATTAAATGAGACGATTATTTCGAGAGAGAGAGAGAGAGAGAGAGAGCGTTGCTGAATTTGTTGAATAAAAACCGAGAAAAAAACTAAAAGATTAATTAAATAGACGAGGAAAATTAATTGAATCAGGGAGAGAGAGAGAGAAGGGGCAGAGAGAGAGAGGGAGAGAGAGAGAGAGAAAGATCCATGAATGCATGCTCAATATCGGCTGTTAACCCTCTTATCAGTACTCGGATACTCGGGTATCCACCTAAGCACGAGGTAACCCATTTGGGGTAGTTCCGAGTATTCACAAGAGGATTAAACAATTCACGAAAAAAGCGCCATTTTTTTTTCCTTAATTTGATTTCGAAATCGCCTGTTAACCCTCTTATCAGTACTCGGATACTCGGGTATCCACCTAAGCACGAGGTAACCCATTTGGGGCAGTTCCGAGTATTGACAAGAGGATTAAACAATTCACGAAAAAAGGGCCATTTTTTTTTCCTTAATTTGATTTCGAAATCGCCTGTTAACCCTCTTATCAGTACTCGGATACTTGGGTATCCACCTAAGCACGAGGTAACCCATTTGGGGTAGTTCCGAGTATTCACAAGAGGATTAAACAATTCACGAAAAAAGGGCCATTTTTTTTTCCTTAATTTGATTTCGAAATCGCATGTTAACCCTCTTATCAGTACTCGGATACTCGGGTATCCACCTAAGCACGAGGTAACCCATTTGGGGTAGTTCCGAGTATTCACAAGAGGATTAAACAATTCACGAAAAAAGCGCCATTTTTTTTTCCTTAATTTGATTTCGAAATCGCATGTTAACCCTCTTATCAGTACTCGGATACTCGGGTATCCACCTAAGCACGAGGTAACCCATTTGGGGTAGTTCCGAGTATTCACAAGAGGATTAAACAATTCACGAAAAAAGCGCCATTTTTTTTTTCCTTAATTTGATTTCGAAATTATGTTAAGCTAGATTGAGAATTATGTTTGACCTTAAGATCGAATTACGGTAAAAAATGTAGGATTTTTTTATTCGAGCGAGGGAGCATGAAAAGAAAGACGCGTGATGTCCTATAGTCGGATTTTTATATTTGCCAAGGAGGAAAAAAAAACCCCGAGGGCTTTTTTACTACTCGAACGATGCTGATGGCTCTGCCGTTGACAGGAGAAATGTAAGGACGAGGGGGTGGAAATGGGGGGGAAGGTAAGACGCGTTCAATTCAACGGTTGAAATTTAGGGTTGAAAGCTCCTGGGAAAATCGCCCTGGCACATGGGAGGACCCAAACGAGCAAAGCGATTCGCCTGTTTCTTCAATTACAGTCCTCAGTCCGCTTTTATAGGCCCGTCGTAAAACTTTATATTAACCGATTCTTTACCTCTTCACAGTGGCAGAAATGAAAAAGAGCTTTGGGACTTCGAACTGTTTCATGCAAATGAAATTTCCCATCGAAGATAGTGCAATACTTTTTTGTGACTCAGTCAAAAAATGCAGCATTTTTAGCACACAAAAAGTCTTTTTGCAAGCACTAAAAAAAATATCTGGAGTACTCGTAAATTATTAAAGAGATTTTTGAATGACAAGTAGATACGCAAAATTAATTGCCACCCTCATCCAAATTATTAGGCCCAATTTTTTTAGCCATAATTTAGTAGCTAATTCAATCTCATGATCGTTTGAAACTTTAAATCTAAATTAAGTTTTAACTTACGACTAAAAATTCAGCCCTTAAAATTAGACTGATAAATCGTTAGATTGAGCTTTATTTCAATCTTGAATTCCATTCTTATATCGAAATGTATAAGTCTCGAACTGATGCTTATTTTAAATTAAGATTTTTGTTCAAATTTTAGATTGAACTTGAGCTCGTACTTTTGACCCGAAGCTTTGTAAGGACTCTTTGAATAATTTAAATTGAAACAATATGTTAAAATCCATTGAAAATTTGACATATTTTTTATATATCTAGTTCTCTGATTTTGCATCGAAAAGAGCAGCTCTCCTCCACCTCTCGGCTCTTTCAACGCGATGAAACTTTCTTCAAGAATTCCCGGTAATGAAATTCCCCAAGAACACGATAAAGGTGGATCTTCGCAGCACGAAATCGAGAAATAACTGTCTGAATTTATCGTTTCTCCTCCTCCTCCTCCTCCCCCCCCCCACCCCCCACCCCTCCACAAAGTTTTTTCCAAACGGCAGTGATGTATGATCCTTCGCTACACGAACATGGCGGACGGGGGACCAAGGCAATTTAATTAAGGGTTTCCCATCTGGTACTCCAGCACTGTAAAATATAACGAGCCCTTTTTCTATAAATATAAGGGTCCATTTGCACGCACAACGTGGTTTTCCCTCAACGAAACAAAGCCTGTAAAAAAAAGATTCACCGTAGACCCGAGCAAAAAAAAATAAAAATATGAAAAATATTCGAGAATAAAAAGAACCTGACCAGAAAAAAATTATTTTCCAATGAATGGCTGTAACCATCCATAGGCCCATCATCGATTACAAAGAAAAGTAATTTTATTCGTTCCCTTCATTGAAAGTCTTTTAAGTAAGAAGACAATTAAACATTTCCGTTTTCCTCCGTTAAGGGGGTAGGTAGAGAATACCGCATTAGGAATAATTATCATCCAGCGTTCTACCCTCTTCGTAATATTTTTTTTCAGACATATTCTCATCTCCAAATAATGTCTCTCTAAAAAAATAACGCTTTTTGCAAGCAAAACCGCCTCTCCATGTTCCTTTGGAAAATAAATAAAAAAATAAATAAAAAGAACCTCACTAGAAAAAGATTATTTTCCAATGAATGGTTAGCCCATCGTCGATTACAGAGAAAAATAATTTCATTTGTTCCCTTCGTTGATCACAGAAGAAAAAAGCTCTCATCGATAATTTCTTAAGTACGGAGAATAATTAAGAATTTCCGTCGTTCCCCCATCCACAGCAGAATATTGTCAAAAGGATAGGCAAAGAATAGCCCACAGGAATAATTATCATCTGCAGTTATTCGCCCTTTCAGCATTTTGCTTTCACACATCTCAATTTAATGCGTTTCTCTTCAAAATTACATGGCTAGTAGTCCTCGTTCCCTTAACTCTCTCTCTCTCTCTCTCTGACAATTCGATTTCCCTCTTGGAATCAGTGCGGCTTTTTCCGTTTCCGTTCAAAGCTCATCCACCCCTTTTTCCTCATATGACTACAAAATCTTCTCACTCCATATCTCTTGTCTTGCCCATCCTCGTGCTCAAAAACATGATGTCACACTTTTAATTGTGTCATACGAAAATCCGATACTGTGCGGAGATACCAAACTCGTCACCCTCTCGTGCACTCTTTCTCTTTTCCTCTATATGTATATCCATTTCACACTTACATTCGCCTCTCAATTCAACACTCACAAACCCAACGATATAGTCGCTCGCGATTTCTCCAATTTCCGGCTGATATTGCGAGTATATCGCGCCAGCATATTTCTCCGATCGTTCCTCGTTATACGCCAAGCCACACCCACAGAAATTCCCCCACTAAAACGTAAAAAAAAACACACACACACACACACAGGCTTTAACACAAATGTACACACAAATTGTAGAGCATTTTTCAGTCCGTTCTCCTGATCTCATTGGAACATCGTTTGAGCTCACCCACACCCTTACCCTTTCATCCCTTCCTTCCTCTCTCTCTCTCTCTCTCTCTCTCTCACCCTCTCTCTCTCTGTGTAGGTGTCTGGGTATGAGTTTTTTTTCACCCTCTCACTTGGACTTTTTTTCCATCTTCGCTTCCTTTCGTTCCAACGATCTTTTATCATCAATGCATCACCAGAGAGTGTATGAGAGAGTGCCATAGTCAAGACGATAATTGCATCTCGGAAATAAGCTCTCTGGGGGAAAATCATCGTTGGGGAGTATTTGATGAGTAAAGAAGTAACGAGGCATGACGGAAGTGGGAAAACGCCAACTCGAGAAATAAAATAGAGAGAGAGAGAGAGAGCTACTCTTTTTAAAAAATGATCGTTATCGGAGAATAACGATTTAACGAAATTAACGATTAACGAATAATGATAACGATTAACGAATAATGATAACGAATAACGAAATTAACGATTAACGAATAATGATAACGATTTAACAAAATTAACGAATAATGATAACGATTAACGATATTAACGATTAACGAATAACGATAACGATTTAACGAAATTAACGATTAACGAATAATGATAACGATTTAAAGAAATTAACGATTAACGAATAACGATAACGATTTAACGAAATTAACGATTAACGAATAATGATAACGATTTAATGAAATTAACGAATAACGAAATTGACGATTAACGAATAATCATAACGATTTAACGAAATTAACGATTAACGAATAATGATTTATTGCAGAATTGTCGACGAAAAACTTAAGAGCATATTTCAAATTAAATTAAGTTCATACATTTTCGTACTTAGTTCCTAAATTAAACTTGCGATAAG
>OY769911.1:17387797-17420297 GCA_963669185.1 Dyspetes luteomarginatus | reverse complement strand
GCTCAATAAAATTCTGGCTATTAGAATCGACGTGAATCAATTATTTTCCTTTCTTAATTTTCCACAGTAAATAAATAATAAAATCCCAATCATATCGATATTTTGTGAATTACTTGGAGGCAAATCAATCAAAAAGCAATTATAAACGAGCTACAAATTTGGTGCTCCTGTTGAATTTTCACGATTCCATTACTACAACTTTCAATAATTTATCTGAAAGCTGCGAACTCTGGGAAAATCATGATGATACAAAGACAAAAAAAAATCCACTCCCGACAAAAATCCTTTGACTCGTCGCTCTCGCTCGTTTTAACCGAAGAACCAAATAGATTTTGTGGAGGGTCGAAGAACCATATGGCTGACTTGAACGAGGATTTTTTTTTCTTGTTTTTTTTTTGTGCACGAGCTCAATAAAATTCTGGCTATTAGAATCGACGTGAATCAATTATTTTCCTTTCTTAATTTTCCACAGTAAATAAATAATAAAATCTCAATCATATCGATATTTTGATAATTACTTGTATGCAAATCAATCAAAAAGCAATTATAAACGAGCTACAAATTTGGTGCTCCTGTTGAATTTTCACGATTCCATTACTACAACTTTCAATAATTTATCTGAAAGCTGCGAACTCTGGGAAAATCATGATGATACAAAGACAAAAAAAAATCCACTCCCGACAAAAATCCTTTGACTCGTCGCTCTCGCTCGTTTTAACCGAAGAACCAAATAGATTTTGTGGAGGGTCGAAGAACCATATGGCTGACTTGAACGAGGATTTTTTTTCTTGTTTTTTTTTTGTGCACGAGCTCAATAAAATTCTGGCTATTAGAATCGACGTGAATCAATTATTTTCCTTTCTTAATTTTCCACAGTAAATAAATAATAAAATCTCAATCATATCGATATTTTGATAATTACTTGTATGCAAATCAATCAAAAAGCAATTATAAACGAGCTACAAATTTGGTACTCCTGTTGAATTTTCACGATTCCATTACTACAACTTTCAATAATTTATCTGAAAGCTGCGAACTCTGGGAAAATCATGATGATACAAAGACAAAAAAAAATCCACTCCCGACAAAAATCCTTTGACTCGTCGCTCTCGCTCGTTTTAACCGAAGAACCAAATAGATTTTGTGGAGGGTCGAAGAACCATATGGCTGACTTGAACGAGAATTTTTTTTCTTGTTTTTTTTTGTGCACGAGCTCAATAAAATTCTGGCTATTAGAATCGACGTGAATCAATTATTTTCCTTTCTTAATTTTCCACAATAAATAAATAATAAAATCTCAATCATATCGATATTTTGATAATTACTTGCATGCAAATCAATCAAAAAGCAATTATAAACGAGCTACAAATTTGGTGCTCCTGTTGAATTTTCACGATTCCATTACTACAACTTTCAATAATTTATCTGAAAGCTGCGAACTCTGGGAAAATCATGATAATCCAAAGACAAAAAAAAATCCACTCTCGACAAAAATCCTTTGACTCGTCGCTCTCGCTCGTTTTAACCGAAGAACCAAATAGATTTTGTGGAGGGTCGAAGAACCATATGGCTGACTTGAACGAGAATTTTTTTTCTTGTTTTTTTTTGTGCACGAGCTCAATAAAATTCTGGCTATTAGAATCGACGTGAATCAATTATTTTCCTTTCTTAATTTTCCACAGTAAATAAATAATAAAATCTCAATCATATCGATATTTTGATAATTACTTGCATGCAAATCAATCAAAAAGCAATTATAAACGAGCTACAAATTTGGTGCTCCTGTTGAATTTTCACGATTCCATTACTACAACTTTCAATAATTTATCTGAAAGCTGCGAACTCTGGGAAAATCATGATAATGCAAAGACAAAAAAAAATCCACTCTCGACAAAACTCCTTTGACTCGTCGCTCTCACTCGTTTTAACCGAAGAACCAAATAGATTTTGTGGAGGGTCGAAGAACCATATGGTTGACTTGAAAGAGGATTTTTTTTCTCGTTTTTGTTTTTTTTTTTTTTTTTGCGCGAGCTCAAAGCACTGCAAGCGACAAAGAGAGAAGAGGCGACGCGAGAGGAGGGAAGAGAAGAATGGAAAAGAAAATAAAATGGAAATTCGGTCATTACGCTCGAAATAATGAATCGGAGAAGCGGTAAGAGAGCTCGGCATCCCGTTAGTGAGTCTCGTACTTCGCCAGAGAGAGACCTATTAGTATTCCGTGAACCATTCACAGCAAAAGCTCTCCGCCCATTTAAAAAGGCAATTACAATGGCGTTATGCATTTCTAATTTGTTATCGCCTTTACGGTTTTTCTCTGCTTCATTCAGGGGAGAAAAAAAAAATGGAGAAAAAGAAGCCGGGGTCTTCAGGTATATTATATACCACATACGTTTTCGTCCGAGTCGTTTGACCACCGTGGTGAATTTTCATACATATTTCTACCCTCCTATTTTTCTACCCCCTGCCTATCTCTTTTTCTACCCCCACCCTCTCTCTCTCTCTTATGTCATCCCAAGCTCTCCCGTCTCTTCTCGCTTTTTGTTGCAAAGCATGTATGTAGTATTTTTATTCAAAGGGAAAGGAGAGAATAAAGTGTTTATTCATTTTTTTTTATTCCTTAAAAAATGTGAAAGGAATGATGATGACAAAAAAAAATTTTAAAAAAATTCACGGTCTGATTATGAACGATGAAATTGTACTGGCGAAATTTATTTTTCCCTCCATGAGGCGAGAATCACTAGAAATAAAAATATTGCCGAGCTGTTAAATGTAGATAAAAAATATTTTAGTGCCAATATCTGACGTCATACGTAAATATCGATGGCATAACGCCAAAGAGGCAAATATATATATATATATTGATATATATATAAGCAATGGTTACACACACTATCTGTCTGCCCTTTTAACCTCGAGAAATCGATTTACAGGATATTTGTGACGGATTAAAAAATCTTCATTATTATTATTTTTTTTTTACTCCACAGGTCGAATTCGCTGCCGAGGGCATTGCGATTGAGCTTATCGAGGCTGCGAGAAGTAAAGCCGATGGTACGACAGCATGGGGAAGAATAGATTTTCACTGCCGCGAGCCAAAAACTGATCCGGTCACATTCACAACGAGAGACTCTCATCTCGTGAGTATTTTTCATTAATTGTCGAATATAAATATAAAGCCATATTATCATTATTATTCGCTATCGTGCTTCGTGTGTGTGTATGTATAATAAAATTAAAATAGTTATAATTTTATATATAGCATATACGTAGTAAAAAAAATACGCGAAAATATTTTATCGTTCGGGCTCTATGCAATCGTGTGCGGCACGAGAAAATTGTAATAAAGAAAAATATTTTATATATCGGAAATATATTAGATTTATTTTCATTGTAATTAGCTTCGCTCTTATATCACCGAAATATCATTATTTAGCTCATCGTACATTATAATACACCCAGGGCGAATTGACTGCAATAAATAATCAAGGAACAAGCAAATAAAAAATATATCGCCATGATTTTTTTTTTTTGTTTCGTTTAAAAAAAAAAAATGTTCGTAATTTAATTGATAATAATTTCGAGTCACGAAATTTACGAGAATAAAAATATTTCCTTTTCTAGTATATCAAAAATTTGTAAAAAATGCGGATTTTTACAAAATTCAGTAGTATAACTTTCCGTTAAACTTTTTGAATTTTCTCATTTATAAAATCTTTCATAAAATCAAATTAACTCGTTATTTAATTAACATTGGCAAAATTCATTTGTATAATTCCGGTTGACAATCACAAAATTGTGTATATTCGAAAAATTTATTGCCATCGTGACACTGCCAATGTCTCTCGATATACTTTTTTTTTTTACACACACGATTCACCCCTCTGACTTCAAATCATTGTAATATCGATGTATCGGGGTGTGAGAGAGAGAAAAACGGAAAGATAGACTACTTGGAATTTTTATAGAGCACTCACACACACACACACACACACAATATATAAGACATATGGGTGCGGCGACGTGTAAGCTCACCATAATTCCCTCGCGATTTCCGCAGTCAAGCCTCGAGCCTGCTGCTGCACTCTCTACTCTTTTATCGGTTAAGTTTACGCTCACTCGATCAAAGTCACCTGTGCTCGAGCTACTGTATGTTTTTCGAGCACGTATATATATATATATATATATATATATATATATATCTAAGCGGTTTATTTGAATATATTTATATGTATACATGTATACACATATATATATATGTATATGTATATATACACACACACATAAATAGAAAGCTTATAAAAGGGAAAAATGTCTGACTAAAGGTATGGAAAAACTCGTTTTTCGTAATTTTGTGAGGGAACTTTGGAATTTTTGTAAAAATGGCTATTCCATTCGTTATCAGTGGGAAAAAATACATCGTTATCGGATCTTGAAATAATTTTGAAAAATTATAAAAAAATGTGAGCTTTTGCCAAAAATGTATTATTGTGTTACTAAAATGGCTGTAATTTTTATTCCGGATGGAATTTCGACATTACTTTGGGCTCAATTTTCTCGCAGTCATTCAAACTTCAAAATGGCGTTTCGGCCAATTGAATTTTTAAGCTTTCTCAAATTTTTAGCCCTTTCGCTTTGATTTTTGCTTTTTTCAAAGTGTTCTCGTGTCCACGAAAATTAAAATTATCTGGATGAGCCTAGTGGCAATCTATAAGTATACCTGTGGGCTTATCAAAATTCTATTCATATATATAATTGAATCAAATGATTGGGGGCAAAGTTAAAGTCACTTAAAAATCGCAATTTTTCCAAAATTTACGATTTCTGAAAAAATCAATGAGAATTGAGATTTTTTCATTATTTCGAGATCCCTATACGATCGTAATTTTTCCGGAAACCAAAAAATGCCATGCAAAAATAGAAAAAAATCGTAAAATTTTGGCTTTTTTTATTTTGGAAAAATAAATAATAATAAAATGATAGGAATAAACGTGATATTAGTCCATATATGTAACATAAATTTTTGACGCCTTATATTTTCTCGCTTCTCGTTTTTTACTCTGTCTCTCTTTTCTCTTTACTCTTACTCTATTCTCAACCACAGTCAAAGCTGCAGAGCTTCCACTCCTGTTCCTCACGATATTTATCGTCGTCGAGGGATTGGCATTGTCGAGAATTGCGATTATTGGTTAACGGACGGTAGAGAGACCAGAGAGAGAGAGAGAGAGAAAAGTTAGCAGCCAAAAGTGATCAAATTACGAAGAAAAGAGTTGGGGATTTTTTTACACATAAATATAAAAATGAGCATTCGTGGGTGACGTTTACGTTCACCTCGTAAAATACGAATGAGGGTCCAAATTACAAACGGTGTTAAAACGAGGATCGATCGTCGTAATCATATATATATATATATATATAGTATTTATGTAGAGGAAAAATTCTCTAAAGATATTGTTAATACAAAAATATTTTTTTTTAAATGCGTCGAGCATTAATAATGGAAGAATTAATCATCCACTGATCAAATAAACTCTGCGAGAAAAAAATAAAAATTACAGATTTCATCATCAATTTTTTTCATTTGTCAATTCATTTATTTAAGTTTTCATGTATATGTTTTTATTTTCACAGGATCGTAAAAAGAATTATATTTTTACATTCTTCATTTGTTTTTACTGTGGCAACGAATTTGTGACATTTTTAATAAAATAAATTTATGATTTTCTGCCTATCGATAACTTTTTTTATTTTTATGTTCTCCTGCTAATTATTGTTTATTTAAGTCCATTCATTATCCCTAAAAATTCCTTTTCTTTCTTCCAATTTATAATTTTTTTCATCAAAATCCTTGACTGTAAGTGTCTGACCTAATTAATACTTTTTCACTGTAGCGAGACGTAAATGTGTATCAATCAAATGCAGATTAAAAATACATTCGAGGAATTGAATTTATTTCACCAACGACAATTTTCCATTTCATTTTAATCGAGTTCGATGATTAAATTTCATTTTCCTGTATACACGACACGGTCTTCATCTCCCTCATGTATACATTTATAGTCCCAAAATAAACTCCTATTTCAAAACCACCATATTCAATTTCGATTATATATATATACATAAACATATTAAATTTTCATCGTATATAAATTAAACACACACACACATACACATACACAGAGTAATTAGTCAATTTAATTGTTGGTCAGCACGACGTGGTTTACGATCGTTCGTTATATATATAGAATTATAACGAATGTCGAAACTGTGATCGTCCCCAATCTCTCGTGTAGAACGTATTTTGAAGGACTCGGTAGACCGCATATACCGGATATAGGAGAGCTCGCGTAAGAGGTTCTTAAGCATTTCCGAATGCTTGTCGAACATTTATTGCTATACGTGTGAATACACACACACATCAATATACATGTACAGTATATATAGTATAGTATGTACATTATAATATATACTATATATGCGAATGTATGTATGTCATATATATATATATATATATGCATTTGAACATACAGAGCTTGCCACGACGATGGCTCTACCCCGAAGCCGATGTGGTCTGCCCTATAACGGGCATTGACTACTACGCCGGAGAACTACATTCCGCAAACATCATACAGCATCCTGCGGCCGTTACCCTAAAGCTCCTCCACGTTTACGATAGTACAGACAAGATTTAATAGCACTTTGGTTATAGAGAGGAAACTGTCGATACTCCCCCATTGTATTTCACACACTCGACATTACACTATAAATATATGGGACATTCCAAGCCAAATCGATGGCCTCACAATAATCTCAATTAATTTTTATTTTCTATTATTATGCAATCAGATAATCGAAAAAAGGACTTTAAACTAATTTTCCGTTTCAAAAAAAAAAAAACATCGATTCGTGCTTTATCGAGGAAATTAAAAATTTGAAATATCATTAAAATTAAAACTTTGGTTATAGAATGGAAACTATCGATACTCCCCCATTGTGTTTCACACACTCGACATTACACTATAAATATATGGGACATTCCAAGCCAAATCGATGGCCTCACAATAATCTCAATTAATTTTTATTTTCTATTATTATGCAATCAGATAATCCAAAAAAGGACTTTGAACTAATTTTCCGTTTCAAAAAAAAAAAAAACATCGATTCGTGCTTTATCGAGGAAATTAAAAATTTGAAATATCATTAAAATTAAAACTTTGGTTATAGAAAGGAAACTATCGATACTCCCCCATTGTGTTTCACACACTCGACATTACACTATAAATATATGGGACATTCCAAGCCAAATCGATGGCCTCACAATAATCTCAATTAATTTTTATTTTCTATTATTATGCAATGAGATAATACAAAAAAGGACTTTACACTAATTTTCCGTTTCAAAAAAAAAAAAATATCGATTCGTTGTTTATCGACGAAATTTTAAATTTGATTTATCATTAAAATGGAAGTTGCTCAATAAACTTAGTAGATTTATTGTTTTTGCCTAAATTTTGGTATTCCCATCCAGCCCTACTTGAACTAGATGTGATTTTTTTTATAATTAGAAATTTAACATTCCGAGAGTTTCATCTGATATAAAAGAGCCAATATCATCTGTTACTGTCAATGAGAACTACATAATGTATAGGGTAAAGGTTGCAGTAGTCGGACACCTTAAAATCAGTACCAATAGTCAGACAGAGCGTGTTAAATTATATCTATATATTACGCGAAAACAAAGAAGTGGCCGACTACTGGGCCTGTCTGATTACAGGTGCCTTTATCCTACATAATGTATATTGATTCATACATGTATAGATATATCCATCGTGCTTTCATTTTCTTTGGAAGAACTTTGTACAATAGCTTCAGTTTCAAGCTTCAGTTTCAAGTCATCATTGTTCGAGCATAATGCATACTATATATATATATATATATATATATATACATATGGGCAACTGATGGGCGATATATGAACATCGAAGGTGCTCCGTCAGGCTTTGAAACTTGACGATAAACTACATCGTTCTTCCAATATCTGAATCTGTGTATATATTTATGTGTTGTGTATATCTTTAGAGTTTCTATTCTCACATATATCAAGAGCTGTGGTACCGACTCGACTACTGCATTTATCGACTGACGCATACAGTTTCAAATAATACATGTCGAATTTTGAGCAATGAAGAACTGAAGTGGGGTAGATATTGCGAATATTTGTGTATATCGTTCATATGAAAGGCAAAATTTTGTGTATTTTTTTATACGAAAGGTAAAATTGTTTGTATTTTTTATACGAAAGGCAAAATTGTTTGCATTTTTTTATACGAAAGGCAAAATTGTTTGCATTTTTTTATACGAAAGGTAAAATTGTTTGTATTTTTTATACGAAAGGTAAAATTGTTTGTATTTTTTTATACGAAAGGCAAAATTGTTTCTGTTTTTTATACGAAAGGCAAAATTGTTTCTATTTTTTTATACGAAAGGCAAAATTGTTTTTATTTTTTATACGAAAGGTAAAATTGTTTGTATTTTTTTATACGAAAGGTAAAATTGTTTCTATTTTTTTATACGAAAGGTAAAATTGTTTTTATTTTTTATACGAAAGGTAAAATTGTTTGTATTTTTTTATAGGAAAGACAAAATTGTTTGGCAAGATTTTTCTCTTTAGATGTAAAATGGAGAATTTCCACAGCTTTTGAGAAAGGGGTATAGCGAGAAGCTTCGAATTTATAATTATCATAATAACAAAGTCCACATTGTCGTTAAATCGGACAATGTTAGAGAATGAGAAGAACGCGAGAAAAATATTAACTGCCACATGCAAACTACTGTGTGCGCAGCGAGCCGATGAAATGAAGTGGGCAGATAGCGAGAGAGAGAGGGAGACTAAAATAGATGGATGAGTGACGAAGAGGGTGGAGATGAGGCGAGAGGGTAGAATGCAATGGACGAGAAGCACCTCGTGCCGCGCCAGTAGTTACCGATAATTAAAACGACGAACCGCGTCAACTCCCCCACCCCCTCCCCCCTCCCCGTTCCCCCCCACGCCCCTTCCCCTGCCAGTGACACACCCCCGAACGAGCTTTCATCCCTTATACCCTCAACTCGTTTCCAGCGTCCCATCTCGAACAAGTTATACATACATATATATTATTTTGAATGGGCGAACCATCGGCTACATATACGAGACAAAGACCGAGACCTGGGGCGTTACTGAGAGTTCAATCGGCTTAACCTTCATTCCCTAATTGCTCCCGCGACACCGCCAAACGGACGCCCAAGGGTGGAAAAGTCCGATGAGAAATATAACTAGAAGGTTATCTTTGCCCGGATCGCATTTCAAATGATAAAGAGCCATAAAAATTTTATTACAAGAAATAATTACGAATTATCGTAAGAAATTCGATTATTATTATTATTATTTTTTTTTTTTACCATTGAGATTTGGTACAATTATTTCACAATGTATATTAATTATTCTTGTACATGGTTTAAAGAATATTTTAATTTTTATTTCATAACGAATTATATTTTAAAAATTATATCTGTCAAATTTTATGTCAAATTTTATTTTTTATTATTTTTCTTAATTATCCGATCGAATAGTGTTCGAGCTCAATATTCGTTGAATTCTCGGAGAAAGAAATAGGGTAAAAATAAAATTTGGGCAATGCTTATGTGTTACTTTTAGCCATTTAAACAGCTTTTTCTATTACGAAGGAAAAATCGAGAAATTTGCTCGCTCAAAGTGATGAGTGATTTGCGAATAATCAAAAGTAAGTAGGCAGCAATTTATTTATTTATTTCTATACCATTTGCAATTAAATTAACCCTCCTGTATTATTTTATGAATTTACGTATCGCCAACATGAATTTGTTGCGGTCTGTAAACGAAATATAGATATATCGCTGAATGGAAATAGTTCGAAAACTCTTGAAGCGACCATAGCGATAAAAAAAATTCATAACGAGAAAAAAATGTTCCATTCTCGAGAGGCGACTAACATTTTTCTTCGATATTCAACGGCGTCTGGTATTTAAGGATGTCAATCAATAATTTCAAATGAACGTGAAATTTTATGTAGAATTTTCAAATGACTTTTCTATGTAAATTTTAAAAGGACGTAAAAATTATACTGATGAATTTTCTAAACAGATTTTAGTTAATTTTTGTCCCTTGGAGGTATAAATTCACGCAACACCGTCTGTTTCACCAATCAAATTATTTCGTGGTTGACCTTTATATGCTGATTAACGCGCGTATGTTTCAACGGAACAAACAAGCAGTACCGTGTTGAGTTTCCAGTTTAGTTGAGCTTAGTTTTAGAATGAAATTACGAGCTTTTCTCGCCCATTCTCGAGTTGAAGCTCTCTCTCTCTCGCTCTCTCTCTGTCCTCCTCCTCCTCCTCCTTCTTCTGCTCATCCTCCCTCTCTCTCTGTCCTCCTCCTCCTCCTTCTTCTGCTCATCCTCCCTCTCTCTCTGTCCTCCTCCTCCTCCTTCTTCTGCTCATCCTCCCTCTCTCTCTGTCCTCCTCCTCCTCCTTCTTCTGCTCATCCTCCCTCTCTCTCTGTCCTCCTCCTCCTCCTTCTTCTGCTCATCCTCCCTCTCTTTCTGTCCTCCTCCTCCTCCTCCTTCTTCTGCTCATCCTCCCTCTCTCTCTGTCCTTCTCCTCCTCCTTCTTTTGCTCATCCTCCCTCTCTCTCTCTGTCCTCCTCCTCCTCCTTCTTCTGCTCACCCTCTCTCTCTCTCTGTCCTCCTCCTCCTCCTCCTTCTTCTGCTCATCCTTCCTCCCTCTCTGTCCTCCTCCTCCTCCTTCTGCTCATCCTTCCTCTCTCTCTGTCCTCCTCCTCCTCCTCCTTCTGCTCATCCTTCCTCTCTTTCTGTCCTCCTCCTCCTCCTTCTTCTGCTCATCCTTCCTCTCTTTCTGTCCTCCTCCTCCTCCTTCTTCTGCTCGTCCTTCCTCTCTTTCTGTCCTCCTCCTCCTCCTTCTTCTGCTCATCCTTCCTCTCTCTCTGTCCTTCTCCTCCTCCTCCTTCTGCTCATCCTCCCTCTCTTGCTCTCTGTCGCACCCTTTTATTCTCTCATCCTCCCTCTCTCTCTCTCTCTCTTCTCCTCCTCCTCCTCCCTATCTTGCCCTCTGCCGGACTCTTTTATTCTCTCATCCTCTCTCTCTCTCTCTCTCCTTCTCCTCCTCCTCCTCCCTCTCTCGCTCTCTGTCGCACTCTTTTATTCTCTCATCCTCCCTGTCACACTCTCTCGCATCACGAGGGTGTTTACCTCTGACTAATTAGCTCGAGTACCAGAGTAACCGAGTAACTCTGGCTGCTCTGTAGGAGAGCATCCCGCCGAGATTTAGGAGTGTCCTCATTTGAGTCTGGCATGAGCTAAAGACAGACAGAGAGCTCAAAAGGAAACTTTTCCTTTTTGCTTCCTCTCTCTCTCTCTCTCTCTCTCTCTCTCTCTCTCTCTCTCTCTCTCTCTCTCGCTCTCTCTCGCTCTCCATTTTCAAACTCACAACTCTCGCTTATATCGCTAACCGCACAGAAAACAAACCCTAGGAACTTTAACTTAAATCGGAAATTCAATTTCGCAAAAAATCCTTTAGAAATGCCGGAAAAATATTTAAAAAGAAGAAAGCCGATTGCATTTTATTTCTCTCTCTCTCTCTCTCTCTCTCTGTCCGTACTGCAGTATTTTATTCAAACAAACACACAGACAAGACACAGTATGTGGTGGCTACGAAATTAAAAAAAGAATCCCTATAAAAAAGTGCAGAGCAGACGAACCGACAGAATGAGACGTAGGAGGGAGAGAGAGAGAGAGAGAGAGAGAAGATTTCTCATCCCCAGCGCGAGACTCATTACAGTTCCGCAATGGGGCGCGCGCGCCAAAGCGTCCCCTCGCGGTGGAATGCGAAGGAGTTAATCCCAGTTAAGTACAAACTACACGCGAGGGCATATTATTGCCTTGCTCTCGGGGATATCTCGCGCGTTTTGCAACTTGCAGTCATTTTCTAGTAACCAGCAAGCATACCCGGACGTTGTTTCTCTGGTGTTTGGAGCAATGCTGCTGTGTGACCGGATGTCCCAGTTGCCATAACGATCTTCACCTATACAACTTGCACTTAATATTACCATACAATATCCTCGAGGAATATTATCACAACGAAAACTTTCATTCTCCAATATTCGTCCTCGATGACAAAAATTTTTCTCCTCTATGTTTTTGTATATAAAAACAAAAAAAACTTACGAGGAAAAAAAAACATTCTTGAATGAGCCTGAAAGATTTTTTTTTTATTTAAAATTCCCTTCCAGTTTTGAGGAAAAAAAAAAAAGAAATTATTTCACTAAAATACTTCGTAGCCCATTTCGCTGAATACATTGAAATTCTAAATTTTTTAAGGATTATCGATCTTCCTTTTTACTTAATATTACCATACAATATCCTCGAGGAATATTATCACAACGAAAACTTTCATTCTCCAATACTTTGATGACAAAATTTTTTCTTCTCTATGTTTTTGTATATAAAAACAAAAAAATCTTACAAGGAAAAAAAAACATTCTTAAATGAGCCTGAAAGATTTTTTTTTTATTTAAAATTCCCTTCCAGTTTTGAGGAAAAAAAAAAAGAAATTATTTCACTAAAATACCTCGTAAGCCATTTCGCTGAATACATTGAAATTATAATTTTTTAAGGATTATCGATCTTCCTTTTTCACTTGAACTATTTTTAAACCATGACAAAAATAACTAATTAATTACTTAATTAATTACTTAATTAACCTTCTAGAAAAAAATGACAAATTTATACACGTATCGCAGGCACTTGAAAAAAATAAAAAAATTCTCTGCTATGCACCAGACACTGCAAAATGCCTTCAAGTATTCAACTATTCACGCATATATGCAGCAGTAAAAACATGTATGGCCGAAAATAGCGAGAATTTAAGAATGAAACGCGAGCGAGGAAAAAAAAAGCGCGAGAGGGTGAGCTTAGAAGTGAATGGGGTAGGAAGGGGAGGAATTGAAATGAGAGCGAGTTGAGAGAAAGGGATGAAAATGGGAGAATGAGAACAAGAAGAACGAGAGGGAGTCAGCCTCTCAGAGTTTTCCGCAGTGCTCGAGAGAAAATGTGTGTGGAGAGACAAGAGAGAGAGAGGGAGAGAGAGAGAGAGAGAGAGAGAGAGAGAGGGAGAGAGAGAGAGAGAGAGAGAGAGAGAGAGAGAGAGAGAGAGAGAGAGAGAGAGAGAGAGAGAGAGAGAGAGAGAGAGAGAGAGAGAGAGAGAGAGAGAGAGAGAGAGAGAGAGAAGAGAAAGAGAGACAAGAGAGAGAGAGGGAGAGAGAGAGAGAGAGAGAAAGAGAAAGAGAGGGCCAAATCGCCCAGCAGCAATCCTATTTTCCTGTTTACCCGAGACTTTTTTTTAATACTTCCTCTCTCTCGGGAGTTTTGCCACGAAACTGGCAACTTTTTACTGCAGCAACGCGCATTTCTACACAACAAGAAGTTCTTTTTTCATTTTTTTTTTTTTTTTTTTTTTTTTTTTTTTTATTTGCGTGAGCGACGGTAGAAATGAGTAATTCATCCATCTATATGTCGGTCTCATTTCGCAAACTCTACTGACATCCACGGCAAATATCACGACGTGAAGAGAGTCCAGCACGAAAAGCTTCTAATGCCAGCTCATATACTATACATTGTGTATATACGTATATATATATATATACATATATATATGTGTATGTATATATATATATATATATATATATATATATATATGTGTATGTATGCATATATATATATATATATATATATATATATATATATATATACTAGCAACTACCAGCCGTGCATACGTAATGCTGACCCTCTCTCTCTCTCTCTCTACCCCTCCCTGTATCAAGAGAGTTCGTCAACCCTCTTTCTTACCCTCATTATACCGCGGGAGGGGAGGGGGAGGCTTTAATTAAAATGTGGCACTCTCTCCCTCTGATAAACGTAACGAGACTACGACGCACATCGCTCGACCACCTCAAGTCCTCCTCTCGTTTCACTTGCCACGCATCCACCAAAAACGTGTATTTATTTTTTTTTTCTCCAATACTCAAGCGGAGCTTTCATAAAATAAAAAATAAATAAATTATTTTAATTTATTTGAGTTAAAAGAAAATAGTGAAAATTCTAAATTTGGCCTAGAAAATAATTTATTCGATAGTCCTTTGCATATACGAATGAAAATTAAAAAATTAAAAATAATTAATACTTTGATAGATCAGCGTTGACTTGTAATTAGCTCTGTTTTAGATTGAAGATATTATTTCACTCGAAAGAGAATAATTAATTCCTATTAATATTCTTTTATTTCCACCATTTAATTTTTCCTCGATCGAGGATCGAGGAGGGAGAGAAATACGTTTTATTTGCAGGGGGAGAGAAATACGTTTTATGCAGGGGATGTCAAGGGGTGCGTGGGGAGGTGTCGGAAAGCTCAGGGTGGCGATTTATATTAATCAAGCCCCATTAATTCGTATTTATTGCTTCAGCATACATAAAATATATGTATACAACAATACTGTACATAACCTATATACATATATAGCAGCTCGGGTCTCTCTCTATATATATATATATATATATATATATATATCGCGGATATTTCCATACGAGCTTTTCACCTACGCTACGTCAAGGGATTCAATAGTAACAGGAACAACAGAAAAAACACATCACATTAGATAGATATGCTTTTCCGAAATAATTGAGATCTATTACGAGAGTCATAAAACTCGCCATACAGTAGGAGTATTTTTCCGAACAATTTCAAAATCAAAAGAATTTTTATAAAATGCTTTCCTCAATTTTATCCTAATTTAAATAATTAAACTCAGCGATGGCAAAATACGTGTATCTAGTTCTGTCCACCTGGGTCGATTAAAAAGTGTTCCAATTGCTGAATATACGAAAAAGTACGATATAAATACAACACTGTATGAGTACATAAAATATATAAAGCAGCTCTAGAATAAAATTGAAGAATTTTTATAAAATGGATTCTTCAATTTTATCCTAGTTTAAACAATTAAATCCAACAATGGCAATGTGTATCTAATGAGAGAAGTACAGTGAGGGAGGAAGGAAGCGAAATTGTTGGATGCAGAAACGTGAGAATCTAGTATGGCTTAATAAGCAAAACAGTGGAATCTCTGGTAATCCAATTAGGCAAAGACACAAGAATTACCGCGTGAATCTCCCTGATGCTATTTCACTCTCCCCTCCCCTTCCAATTCGCCTTCGTCTCATCTGCATCGTCCTCTATATATATATATATATATATATATATATATATGTGACGATATATCTCTATACATATGTATATGTATATATGTATGTATATATCAGTTCTGCATATCATCGTTCCTTCCCCATTATCTATGTCGTCCATTCATCCTAATCTTCTCCCTCAAAAGACTTCCTATACATCTAAAATATATGGGGTGTTTTGTGTGGAATGGAAAAAATGAGATATTATTTGGTCCCTAATTTTGATCGAATATTACAACTTGGAAGAAAGCTCGACGAGTAAATTCATCAATTGAAAAATCAATCATTAAGTTTTATTATTTATTTGTGTTAAGGACTTGTTTAATTTCGTAATTGTGTTAATTAATTTACTTTTTTTTTGGGACTCTGCAAATTTGACAGCTAAATATAATTTTCATTAGCCGAAATAGTTATTCCTTGTTTGACAAAGTTTATCGAATTTTTATTTACTGGAAAACAAATATTGTAAAAAATGGGCAAATTATATTCATATATATATATATATATATATATATATATATATATACATATATATATATATATATAAACATATATATATATATATATATAAATCTACAGTTATATATATGTAACTGTAGATTTCCCAGCACGATAAGGCTCAACAGCTCTCGTTCTCCTTTCGCTAAGATTCTCATCGTCAGGACAAAATTGCGGCTAGCGTTAGCATTTCTCAGCGTGCTCTTAACTCTCTGCATTCAATCCGCATAAATCCGACCCGCATAACTTGAATTCCCGCACATATATATATATATATATATATATATATATATATATTCAGACAGATATAACGATTCAGCCGAGTGAATGAATAAGGAAAGCACGAGAAGACACACTGTGAAAGTTTAAGGGTTGATCTGTGGGTGCTGCTATATTCCCTTTCTCAGTCTCGCTGATGAATGTAGTTGAGGCCTCGCTCAATGGGATTTAAACCTACGGGGAATTAAACTTAACTCCTCGGCAAGCAGTGTGGGACAGTAAACATGTGCTATTTGGAATTTTAGTTCGAGGGATGAGGAGGAGAAGGGTAGTTTATATTCTCATCAGCAAGATTTTTTTCTATGTAAAGCTCAACGAATATCCTTGATAAAAAATACTAATAAGACACTCTATCGCACTTTCTATCCTTGAATTGAACAAAAATCTATCCTTGAATTGACAAAAAAAAAACACGGCTGATTAAAAATAAAAGTTAAAAATATTCTGATTCTCATTTATATATACGAGCATTTTGCATATGTTAATTTCTTTTTATTATCAATCTTAAGCCTCCGTTAGACAATCTGAGCCTTTTGAGGTACAGTTTTATGTTTGAGGAATTATTTGATTTTTCCCATAATATTATAATAATATTAATTAATTACAATAAATTTATTGTCAATGAAAATGTTGAAATTTAAAAGTTCTCATTTGATGCTCTTTATATACGTATATACATATACACATATATATAGATCGCAATTTCTATCCTTAAATCGACACAAAAAAACACAACTGATTAAAAATAAAAGTTAAAAATATTCTGATTCTCATTTATATATACGAGCATTTTGCATATGTTAATTTCTTTTTATTATCAATCTTAAGCCTCCGTTAGACAATCTGAGCCTTTTGAGGTACAGTTTTATGTTTGAGGAATTATTTGATTTTTCCCATAATATTATAATAATATTAATTAATTACAATAAATTTATTGTCAATGAAAATGTTGAAATTTAAAAGTTCTCATTTGATGCTCTTTATATACGTATATACATATACACATATATATAGATCGCAATTTCTATCCTTAAATCGACACAAAAAAACACAACTGATTAAAAATAAAAGTTAAAAATATTCTGATTCTCATTTATATATACGAGCATTTTGCATATGTTCGCTTCTTTTTATTATCAATCTTAAGCCTCCGTTAGACAATCTGAGCCTTTTGAGGTACAGTTTTATGTTTGAGGAATTATTTGATTTTTCCCATAATATTATAATAATATTAATTAATTACAATAAATTTATTGTCAATGAAAATGTTGAAATTTAAAAGTTCTCATTTGATGCTCTTTATATACGTATATACATATACACATATATATAGATCGCAATTTCTATCCTTAAATCGACACAAAAAAACACGACTGATTAAAAATAAAAGTTAAAAATATTCTGATTCTCATTTATATATACGAGCATTTTGCATATGTTCGTTTCTTTTTATTATCAATCTTAAGCCTCCGTTAGACAATCTGAGCCTTTTGAGGTACAGTTTTATGTTTGAGGAATTATTTGATTTTTCCCATAATTTTATAATAATATTAATTAATTACAATAAATTTATTGTGAATGAAAATGTTAAAATTTAAAAGTTCTCCTTTGATGCTCTTTATACGCGGCTTTTGAATGCATTTTCAAACTAATTTTGAAATGTACTCCCACCTTAAGTATAATCTACAGTTATTATATTAGATTTATGGATCTATTTCGAATCGTTATAAAAAAATTAAAAAAATTGCCAGACCATATACAGCGGTGCAAAGAATTGTGAGAGACATCATCGTTTTCTCTCGAGTGCACTCTCCTTGCTATACTTGAGCTCCCTGTACGTTTAATACAAAGGAGTCGGTTAATTGAAGAAAGCGTGATCGAGAAAGGAAGTAAAAGAAGAAGAGCGATGGTGATAGAAAGGAAAATAGGGAGAACAAGAGAGGGGGGGTAGGAGAGAGAGAGAGAGAGAGAGAGAGAGAGAGAGAGAGGGGGGGGGGAGGGGGAGAAAAAGAGAGAGGGAGAGAAAGAGAAAGAGAGAGAGAGAGAGAGAGAGAGAGAGAGAGAGAGAGAGAGAGAGAGAGAGAGAGAGAGAGAGAGAGAGAGGGAGGGAGAGAGAGAGAGGGAGAGAGAGAGAGAGAGAGAGAGAGAGAGAGAGAGAGAGGGAGAGAGAGAGAGAGAGAGAGAGAGGGAGAGAGAGAGAGAGAGAGAGGCAAAGATAGAGAAAGAGAAAGAGAGAGAAAGAGAAAGAGAGCGAGTATGAACTGTATATAGTGCTGAGCTGCAGGATATCGGGTCGAAGGGTTAATTAAAAAGAGCCCTCTATATACATGCCACATCGACACGTCGTACTTTTACGACAAGTGCTTCGGTGACAGAGAGAGACAGAGGAAAAACGCGATCCAGCAAAAACTGTAAACTGATAGATAGGTTTTTGGCAGAATTATATATATAGCTACATAATATTTTTAGTGTTATATATTTCTGTATATAATACTAAAAAAATTGCAATATTGAACTAATCAATGAACTCTTAATTCGTTTATTTCACATTTCATTTATTTTCTCCCCATGCCCTTATATTTTCCTATATCTACAAGAGTGTTGATTTGGCGAATTAAATATTTTTCTCTCTGTATTTCGCCTCCTCAATGTCTTTGTCAGCATTGTCGGTTAATTCGCGACTATCCTTAATTTCGTCATACATATATGGGACATTCTACGCCAAATGGCTTTACCATTTTTTTATCTCGTTAGAATATTTTATGCCAAGATGATAAAAAAGACTTCACACGATTTTCCTGGTAAAAAAAAAATTTGGCATTTTGACAATGACTTAGCCATTTACGATATTTCTGAAATTTTCACAGTGATTTTTTTTTGCTGAAGAACAAAAATTGAGAAAATAACGAAACTTAAATTAAAAATTAATTTCATTGCCAGTTGGAGAATAAGCTAAAAAAAAAACCCTCGAAATAAATTTACTTTTTTTCTTTTTATTCAATACTTTAACAATCGTGAGTTTGATTTTTATTAGAGTCATGCACGCAATTATTTTTATTTTACGTATTTTTTTCAGTTGATTTTTTTTTTTTTTTTCAAACGTGACTCCGCACTTTGATTTTCATCGGGTTGATCGCGAGTTGATAGTACAATTCGCAGAGAACATTAAGAAAAATACTAAATCACAAGGCAAAACCTCTAATTCAGGGCAGATTTTCACTCTGACATACATTTGCATTTCGCGTGTCGAAAATTCAACCTGATTCTTTTCGTATATTAGGCGAAAAATCCTTATTTAGATGATAATTTAACAGATCGAATAAGCGTGTCGATGAAAAAATGACAAAAAAGCAAGTCTGCAGAATTTTTATGAAATTTACACTCGAAAGTATAATTTTAAGATGAATGACAGATCGTAGAGTATAAAAGTCCTTTTTAGGATGATCCTTTTTATGATGTTTCCTTTTTATGATGATCGTACTGTTTTTTTTTTTTTTTAACAAACGTTTTAACACCCTTCCGGTAAACCCACCCCACCCCCCTCCCACGCACCCCCCAATAAAAAACGACACGTAATAACGTGGCATTTTTTCATTTTTATTTTTTGCTTTTCATATTTTTTATTTATTTTTATTTTTACTCGAGTTTTCATAATTCATATTTTTTACACTCATCGTATTTTTTGTTTGACTATTCCTTGTTTTTTTTTAACTACCGTTGCAAAAAGTTTTCATTTATTTTCTTAAGTTTTATTTTCCTATCTGTCGCAAAATATTCCGATCATCACGCCAATATATATATATAAAGAGAGAAAAATAATAGCGAAGTAAAAAAAAATAAAAATAGACCGTGGAAAAGATAATCTTGCTGAGTAACGGCACGACGATGCCTTCGGCGACGTTGCAGGCTCGATCGACTTCTCTACTACTTGATGCCTTCCTTCGTCTTCAGCTTCGATAAAACTTTATACCCGCGTGAAAGAGAGTTTGAGAGCCGGAGGCGAATGAGAGAGAAATAGAGAGAGAGGAGACACGAAACGTCCAGCATCGACTGCGGCGCGACACGATTATGCGAAGTGACATCGAGTCACGTCATATTATATCTCCTCGAGACTCTAACAGAGTGGGCTTGAAAAAAAGGAGAAAGTTTGACTGAAAGACGAACTGGACAAAGTTTTACATAGACGATGTAGTATGAATGGCCCAGATCCAACTAACAATAAGTCCTTTATTTTTCTTTACTTTTTAAAATAATTCCCGAATGACGATGTAACTATAAATTTAAAAAAAATTCAATTAGTAATCGGAATATTAGCGCCCTTAATTAAAATTAGTAAAATTCTGAATGACGACTAATTTTTAAAGATAAATAAATTAGTAATCCAAATATTAGTGCCCTTAATTGAATTTTGTAAAATTTATAGTCACATCGTCATAAGGGATGAAATTCTCATTTGGAGTTTTTATAAGTACATGAAATTTTCAGCCCAAATGTGTAACTTTTTCTATGTAATAATTTAATAAGTAATTAAACAAATTTTATAATTTGGAACAAACGCATAAATAATTTTCTTTTATAGTCACGATTAGGCGAAGTGACATCGAGTCACGTCATATTATATCTCCTCGAGACTCTAACAGAGTGGGCTTGAAAAAAAGGAGAAAGTTTGACTGAAAGACGAACTGGACAAAGTTTTACATAGACGATGTAGTATGAATGGCCCAGATCCAACTAACAATAAGTCCTTTATTTTTCTTTACTTTTGAAAATAATTCCCAAATCACGATGTAACTATAAATTTTACAAAATTCAATTAGTAATCCAAATATTAGTGCCCTTAATTAAATTTTGTAAAATTTATCGTTACATCGTCATAAGGGATGAAATTCTCATTTGGAGTTTTTATAAGTACATGAAATTTTTAGCCCAAATGTGTAACTTTTTCTATGTAATAATTTAATAAGTAATTAAACAAATTTTATAATTTGGAAAAAACGTATAAATAATTTTCTTTTATAGTCAAATGAATTTATTTTTAAGCTTGCCTTTGATTATACCTTTTTGCGATTTTTCTCGATTTATAAATATACTTTTGAATTGATTTTCATTATTTAAACGATGGACCACTTGTCGTCCAAGTCTGTCAGAATCAGGAAAACGCATTTGGCTCTTTCTCTCTCTCTCATGTCTCGGCAGATTCTCCACTTGTGTTATCGACTTTGCTGTCTAGCTCTCTCGGATTTTCATTATTTTCCCATCAGTTCAGAAACTATCACTATCATTCTTCTCGCGTATTTTATCGGTTTTCCGCCTCGTACAGTTACAACGTTATAAATAATATTTTGTGGAAAAATAAAATAAAAAAAATGGCAGCTGGAGGTGACTCAGTTGGTGAAACTTTTCACATGAAACAGGACAACACGCTATGTATTTTTACGAAGCTCCCAAAAATAGGATCTCCATTTTACAGAGCTCTATATATATATAGAAAGTACCAATTTTTGTTCGTGCGCGCGTGCATTTAATATTCATTATTAGCGTGCAAAACTCGTTTCGTAATAACGAACGGCGTGTCGTTTTCTCGGACGTTATTTCTGCCGTGAAATATACTGACCTCATCCTACCCCATCCTACCTATATATATATATATGTATGATATTTATATATTCTGAAATGTGCAATGTGCAAGAACTTGGCAGCTTGCAAAATGGCCTCCTTTTTTGTCCATGCACACATTTTTATATCATCCCTTGCAAGATGCGAAGATGTAGAAATTTTCATTATTTTATATAAGATAGAAATTGTTGGGGAGGTTTTTGTGGATCTTACAACGAGACATGGGAGAGTTCTTGCACGCGTGTCGATTTAAAAAAAAGTTATTTTGGAACAAGAGGGTTATACGGGTCGAGAAATCGCGAGAAACAGGCACATCACGCAAGACTTCACTCACCATGAAAATATGAGGGTAGGAGGGAGGAAAATAGAGAGAGAGAGAGAGAGAGTTCTGCATCGCGAGATACTTATCGGTTATTTATCGAAAAGTCTTTCTCACGCGCGATTAACTACGATATTATAAAGTCACGTAGTTTTACGTTGTCACGACGAGGCTCAGAACCACCTACACGTGTTTATGTATTCAGTCATATAGAGCGTTCCAGGGCAGCTTTGAAAAAAAAAATCATAGAAAGGAATTTACAAATTTTTATAATTTTTCATTTCGCATATTATTTCATTTAATTTTTACGATTAAAAAACTATTTTCTTCAACACCTACAATTGTTATATAAATTACCGGATATTTTGGAAAAAATTGCAAGAGGGTGATGAGAGTATGATGGAAATTACTAAAAAATCGATTCTCAAATACACGACAAGAATTTAATAATAAAAGCAACTGTCAGTGAATTTTGGTAAAAAAAATCACCATTTCACTATTTTATGTACTAAATATTTTTACGATATCTTGCGAGAGTATTTTTTTTTAGATATTTAAAGAGTGATTTCGACTCACAAAAGTGAGTGATTTTTTTTATTTTTTTTATTTAATAGTTTAAACAATCAATGATTTTGGTACAATGCACTCGAGATAATCAGAGAGAAATTTTGTTTAAATTGAAATGGAATGCCCCATATAGTACGACGACTACGTACGAGTATGCAAGAGAATTGCATACTCGTGAGCCGTTTATTGTAAAGTCGAAAGGGGGTTGGGACACTCGTGTAGCTCGTTTTGCCAACGACCTGTCACGCGCGTTTCTCGTATAACAAACTCAACTACTGTGCTATACTATAGAGTGGTATGATACTCTATCGTAAAGCTTCCACGGGTCTGCTATTTCTATGCTTCGAGTGCGCAAAAGTCACGTCAATTTTTTTTATTTTTACAGTGAAAAGGTAAACCACTGTTCGTACGTAGAGAGTTTGCAATATTTCAGTGATCGAGGTCAATGTGAGTCAGCCAACTGACTCGAGAAATGGTTAAATCTGGCTATTTAAATATTCCCGAACCATTTCTTATGAACCGAGACTGATTAATTGACCTTTAGAAAGGAATATAATTATTATTTAAATAAAAATGATAAAGATTTTTATTTTGCTTGTTGGATTCGTAAGACAAATCGCTTTTTTGATTTTTTTTTTTACTAATATACCTTCAAGCACAATTATGAATATCCCTGAAGTTTGCAATATTTCAGTGATCGAGGTCAATGTGAGTCAGCCAACTGACTCGAGAAATTATTAAATCTGGCTATTTAAATATTCACGAACCATTTCTTATGAACGGAGACTGACTAATTAACCTTTAGAATGGAATATAATTATTATTTAAATAAAAATGATAAAGATTTTTATTCTGCTTGTTGGATTCGTAAGATAAATCACTTTTTTATTTTTATTTTTTACTAATATACCTTCAAGCACAATTATGAATATCCCTGAAGTTTGCAATATTTCAGTGATCGAGGTCAATGTGAGTCAGCCAACTGACTCGAGAAATTATTAAATCTGGCTATTTAAATATTCACGAACCATTTCTTATGAACGGAGACTGACTAATTAACCTTTAGAATGGAATATAATTATTATTTAAATAAAAATGATAAAGATTTTTATTCTGCTTGTTGGATTCGTAAGACAAATCGCTTTTTTGTTTTTTTATTTATTTTTTTAATAATATACCCTCAAGCACAAATATGAATATCTCTGAAAGCCTATGCGATATCCTTCGAGCATACATACCGACGTCTCTCGGAATCCTCTAAAATCTTAGAAAAGCGTTGAAAACGTGTCGACTCATATTTATGAAGACGCACTTTAATACCGTCATTCGATGTGACGACACGGTCTCTACGCAAACCGACAAACTTTAGCGAACAGATTACGAGTATATCCTCAGCTGTAATGTATAGATACGAGGTGGTGTTACATTATGCAAAAAGAGAGAAATCATCGTGGCATAAGGGGATCAACGATCAAGGATATTGAAAAATTTCTACTATATAAATATCATCAGTCGAATTAAATTCGTTGAATAATATTTCAGTGAAATTAATATCGTTCTAAATCTAATCCATTAAAAATCTATTCGAAACTTTTTTTTTTGGTTAATAAAAAAATGTCCATATATTTAGAATTTATCATGCCTTTTTTTCACAACATTTTTATCATTATTTATTTTCACAGTATTATAACGTAAATTGAAATTCATGTAATTTATGTTTTCACACCAACAAGCTCGCTTTGTTTCATTATCCGATCATTCCATTTATTTTTCCCTTAATTTTCCGGTATGATTGTCGAAGAATTTCCTCTCTTCTCTCGTGTTATAATTTTATCTCGTATCTCTGTGGATAACGAGGATAATACAACACGTTAATGAGTACAGAAAGAGAGAGAAAGAGCTGAAATAGCATATGAAAGCTCTCGTATTTCCATCAATTATTATTGGCATTGGGCCAACATAACAAGATCTGAATATGATATGAATTTAACAGTGAGATCAGAGGGAGGAGAGCATTATTTGTGTTTGCTAGGAAACAACGTTAGTTTTCCCCCTCTCTTTCTCTCTCTCTCTCGTTTGCTCTGATGTCCGATCAAGAGAATTGTTCCAATTTCGAATCACGTTACAACTGTCTGTTCGTTACAAAATTTGTATAACTGATAATAGCCTCGTGTAGTCATATTGTTTGTTCACTTTGGCGAGAGAATGAGACACAAAGTGAGCTGAAAAGCTTGTGTAACGCCAATATTCCATACAAATAAATATCCCTAAATCCTGAAATAAAATATTCACAATATTTTCCCTCTCGTTTATTAATATTTAATCAGTAAAATCCACACATTTGTGACTTTTTTTTTTTCCTCATTTATTTAAATTCTCTCTCGTCGAATTCGCGACAACGCTCAAACAAACGAGGAATAATAATGTTTGTCAATATATATATATGTTTGTATATATATATATATATATATATATATATATGTGTGATTTGCGTGTTGAATTTTGCGGTTAAAATTAACGAGGTAATATTTAGAGTCTGATATGATAAAGCAGAAAGGAGAAAAAAATATGAGAGATGCTGAAAATAGAAAAGGGTTAGAGTATTGACGTTGAAAAAATAAAATAATAATAAAATATTGAATGGGCCCAAAAAACCAGAAAAGGTTTCGCTAATTTTATGCCAATACAAAATTGTCTCGTACGCAGATATTTCGAAATATAATTATAATATTTTTATATATGCACAGTATCTTTGCAATGGAGAAATAAAATTATTCGATCAACGTGAATAAAATTGAATATCGGAGTCTGCAATAAAAAGATAAATAAATTCTATTTGCGCTCGTTGTGCATGTCGATATTGTACATTGCACATCCGTTTGAGTTTCACGCCGGTATGACTTTCAATACTTGTCAGTATCGATTTACATTATGGATACGTTATAGTTTATTTAAAAAAATGTCTGTCAGCCATTATATTTTTGAGTAAATAAATTAGAAATATGAATATAATACTGAACTGACTAAAAATGCCCGAGTTTATTTGTTAGCAGAAATTGAAAAATCGCTGATGGTTTAAATTGGGCCTGACATGAGACAGTTAAAAAAAAAAAAAGGCTTCCTAAAAATTTCGGCAAACTTTTTTTATTTTTTATTATTCGTTCAAAAATCGTAAAAAATTTTAAGGGTTGCTATTTTCAACGACTTTCTCATTGTATAGGGGAGAAAAAAAAACTACTATTCCATTATTTCCATATCGCTTTGCAGGTTTTGATGGGAACAAGCTAGAGGGAGGGGAGGATATTTGAGCCTGACAGAGCAAAACTGCATATTCGTGTATTCGTACAGATTGGGACGTCGGTGCACGACTATTTCGACGATAAACTCCACCTGACATATGATCGTGAATTCTGCCATAAATACGTTTTATACATTTTGCTTCTCCACCTCTCTCATTCTGCCTCGTAACGCATTGACATCAGAGTCAAAATAGCGAGTGACAGAAAGAGAGAGAGAGAAAGAGAAATAGAAAGAGGAAGAGAAAGAGAAAGAGGAAGAGGAAGAGAAACAGAGAACGCTCTAAAATGCTTTTGAGCAATGAGAATAACATTGGTGAGAGTTCATAGCGATAAAGCTCGACCTGTTTTGTTTGGGTTAGAAGAGAGATTTACAAGGGATATTGTATCCTCGTTGACGATGTGACACAATAATACACGTTCATCCCCCTTATACCTCAATCACTGTAGAACCTCGCAATAATTTAGCTATTCACAGTTTCCAAAATAAATAATAAATAAAACATCATTTACACGCACGTTTTATATTACAAATATTAAATCTCGACGAACGATCCTCGTAAATACCGATTAGCGTGGGAAAAAAAAAATAAAAAATAAAAACAATTCACATTGCTCGATGAAAAAATAACAAAAATCATTCACACACTGAAGAATCATGAATAATTATTCTTAGAAATATATCTCGATATTCAGCATTCTGAATTATTGATGAAAAAAAAAGCTACAACTTTAATTTTATTTGAATGAATATTCATAAAATTATTTCAAAAGATTTTTTTATATGCAAAAGGATGATCATGGCTGACAAAATTTTAGCTACAGATTTTTTAAATGCAATATAAAAATAATTAATTAATAAGATATGGTGAGGTAGTCTTAATTGATCCTGATAAATATTACAGTAAGGAATGTGTGGTCTTTGCGTGTGAGAGGAGCAAAATACATCGAGGAAACATTTTTTTTTTTTCCTTTTAAGTAAAAAAACGTGGCAGAGAATGTCAAATTTGTATAAATGTGTCTTAGAGTGTGAGAAGTAATAATTTAAAAAAAAGCTACAACTTTAATTTTATTTCAATGAATATTCATAATTATTCATAAAATTATTTCAAAAGATTTTTTTTTTAAATGCAAAAGGCTGATTATTGCTGACAAAATTTTAGCTAAAGATTTTTTAAATGCAATATAAGAATAATTAATTGATAAGATATGGTGAGATAGTCTTAATTGATCCTGATAAATATTACAGTAAGGAATGTGTGGTCTTTGCATGTGAGAGGAGCAAAATACATCGAGGAAACATTTTTTTTTCCTTTTAAGTAAAAAAACGTGGCAGAGAATGTCAAATTTGTATAAATGTGTCTTAGAGTGTGAGAAGTAATAATTAAAAAAAAAGCTACAACTTTAATTTTATTTGAATGAATATTCAATTATACATAAAATTCAATTGTATATTCAATTATTCATAAAATTATTTCAAAAGATTTTTTTATATGCAAACGGATGATCATTGCTGACAAAATTTTAGCTAAAGATTTTTTAAATGCAATATAAAAATAATTAATTGATAAGATATGGTGAGATAGTCTTAATTGATCCTGATAAATATTACAGTAAGGAATATGTGGTCTTTGCATGTGAGAGGAGCAAAATACATCGAGGAAGCCTTTTTTTTCCTTTTAAGAAAAAAACGTGGCAGAGAATGTCAAATTTGTATAAATGTGTCTTAGAGTGTGAGAAGTAATAATTAAAAAAAAAGCTACAACTTTAATTTTATTTGAATGAATATTCAATTATACATAAAATTCAATTGAATATTCAATTATTCATAAAATTATTTCAAAAGATTTTTTTATATGCAAAAGGATGATCATTGCTGACAAAATTTTAGCTAAAGATTTTTTAAATGCAATATAAAAATAATTAATTGATAAGATATGGTGAGATAGTCTTAATTGATCCTGATAAATATTACAGTAAGGAATATGTGGTCTTTGCATGTGAGAGGAGCAAAATACATCGAGGAAGCCTTTTTTTTCCTTTTAAGAAAAAAACGTGGCAGAGAATGTCAAATTTGTATAAATGTGTCTTAGAGTGTGAGAAGTAATAATTAAAAAAAAAGCTACAACTTTAATTTTATTTGAATGAATATTCAATTATACATAAAATTCAATTGAATATTCAATTATTCATAAAATTATTTCAAAAGATTTTTTTATATGCAAAAGGATGATCATTGCTGACAAAATTTTAGCTAAAGATTTTTTAAATGCAATATAAAAATAATTAATTGATAAGATATGGTGAGATAGTCTTAATTGATCCTGATAAATATTACAGTAAGGAATATGTGGTCTTTGCATGTGAGAGGAGCAAAATACATCGAGGAAGCCTTTTTTTTCCTTTTAAGAAAAAAACGTGGCAGAGAATGTCAAATTTGTATAAATGTGTCTTAGAGTGTGAGAAGTAATAATACTAAAAAAAAAAAAAAAAAAAAAAAAAAAGAAAAACAAAAAATCTCAATCATTGTCCTGGTACGCTCGTTACGATCTTGGTCTCGTCATGGTCGTCGCTCTGAACATGAACTCGATAATGGGATGACACACGAACATACAACGCGCGGTCGAACGTGTCTCTCTATAATGAAGGGATCTGCGACAGTGAATGCGCGACGACTACACGGCGCCATGGTCACCTTCACCAGCCCAGAGTCCCACCTGGTAAGCCATAACTCTGAGAGGAGTTTAAAAAAAAATTAAAAAAAAATCTTCACACCAAAAACCACCAGCTTTGTCGAAAGCAAGAGAGGGCGAGAGAGTTTCACGAAAAAATAAAAAAATATATACATATATATATATATATATATATATATATATATATATTTTAAAAATAATTTCTCCTTTTCTCTCTTAGCACTATTATTTGCTGCTGTTAATGAACGCTGCTGCTAATTTATCTTATATACGAGAAATCTGCCATCGATATTTTCAAGCATAAAACCACAACGAGAGAAAAAGAGAAATTACGAGAGGGGGTAATATTTTATTTTGAAAAGGAGAAAAAAAATCATGATTATTATTATAATTATGAACTCTCTGGCTCGCGCTGCGATTACTGCTGGCCCCGGGCCCGTGGGCCACATCACTTCACCAACGTCACGCACCTTGATTGGCTATTATTATTATTATTATTATTATTATACATATATATAGCGAAATATCTATATATCTATATAATAAATAAAATTCACGCGAAAATTAGCTTCTAGAGACGAGCGATACGCACCAATTTCCCGATACACACCCCCACACCCCCCCACCCTCACGCGGCTTGAAAGAATTCGGTCTTGATTCTGCGCAATTTATGCTTTTTTTATTATTATTATTATTATTAAAATTAATTGTCTCTAATATTCTCGACGTTATTCTCGATTTTAGGTCAATCGTTTTATCTTGATTGCACTACAACGAGAAATTTATTTAAATATTTTTAGCTATAATTAATGTTGACATTTAGATGATTGATGAAAAAATTTACATTAAAAGAAAAATTGAAACGTAGAAAAAATTTAAAGAATATGACAGATACATGGCCGATTCCTTGATATACCGTCCACCTTTCTTTTAGCGAATGGATAGGTATGAATCACCCACATCCAGTCTGTAAATAATACAAACTATGCCTATATGTATAACGTAAACGTTCCAGTAGTTGGACCAGGAAATAGTCGGACGTACCATGTTATCTATACCCCTATATATATATATATATGTATGTATATATATGTATGTGTATATATATATATATATACATAGATGCCTCAAGGTTTGGCGGCGAAAAAAAAATACATAGATACGTATATATATATATATACATATATATGTATTTTTTCCGCCAAACCTTGAGGCCCAGGGTATGCGGCAGCTGGTTCGTGTCCAAAATCTGGGATTTTTACCTTACATGGTATAGTTTTAAAAAGGCAAAAATAATGAATTAGGAAAACTGGCGAAAAGTTTGTCAACTGTTTATGCAGGCTGAAAAAAACAACTGAAAAAAATGTCTTTCGCATAGTCTACATCATTCTCATCATATATGCTAAAATGCGATACAGAAAAAAAATGTACGTCGATGTGGAGATATAAAAATTAAAATTTAAAAAAAAAAAAAAAAAAGACTGGACCACTGAACGCCACGATGCACATGCACGCCTGTCATTATATCACTTCACTCTCATCTCATACGGTATTTCCGCGCGCCGGGTAACTTCCGGTAGAGACTGTGAAATATATATATATATATATAGAATGAAGGAGAAAGAGAGAGAGATCAACAGTTCGCGACGAAGTTTGCAGCTGCCGGAGAAATTAGAGTTATATATATCGTAAGAACGTTCTAAATCGTAATACAACGACCATGCAAAACTCTCGCCCGACTCATATTTTCAACTAAATATTTTTCATACACCCTTAACTTCTGAAAAAAAAAAAAAAATGGTTGTCAAAATAATTTTCCTGCTCGGTATTTTTCTTTTTTCCAATACGTTCAATTTTTTGTTATTTTTCAATGTCCATTTTTTTCGTAAAAAAAAAAACATCTCTATGAACTATGAACTCAATTTTTAATAAATGCGAATCGCAATTTCAATACTCATTCACGATATTTCAGGTCAAAAGATTACGTATGTTTTCAGTCGATCGGATTTCAAGCTCGTTTATTCGTCAACGCCTGTCGTTATGTTTTTTTTTTTATTTTATTTTTTTTCAATCATATATCACTCCATCATGATTCACATCTCGGAATGAGCTGTAAAACACAAATATAGTATATTACAGTCTAGTTTGTATAGTGTGTATGAGGCTATACTGTGATTATCGCTACTGTATTATATATATTAATTGGAAAATCCAGCAAATTGTGTTAGCTCGTGCACTAATGAAAACATGCATGGATCAAATCACGAAAGGATTAAAGGGATAAAAATTTTAATAAAATTAAAAAAAAAACAAAACAAAACCTATATAAAAAAATATTGAGCACACGCTTGCATGAGAGAACGCATATATACTTTACCGTGAAGCAAAAAAATATTTTTCAATTTCTATTTCAGGTGATACAAAAATGTCATATATAATGTGTTATTATTATTTTTGATAATTGTGTATGCCGAAAAACAACGTTTACTTCAACATCTATAGGTGACTGCTAATTTCTTCATTTTATCGATAATTGTTGCTCTATACATATATATTACATACATTTATATATATTTTTGCAATAGCCAGTTGATTAACACGAAAATCCTCCACAGTAACCACGTCCACCCCGTTTTGATTCCATTATTATTATTATTATTATTATTATTATTATTATTATCCGTACACTTTATGAAGTCAAAAATTTTGACTCAACTCCACGTTAAGTTTATCGTATCTCTCCTTGATCAAGATGTGCCCTACACAATATTGAGAAAAAAAAAAAAAAAAGAAAGACAAGCGAATCTTCCAAATTATTCTACGGCATCACCAGGTGGGACTCTAGGTAAGAAAATAATGATAATAATAACAACTGATAATATTTCAAATTTTGTACTACTTATAAGGTTTTCATGCACACGAAATTGGACATTTATCATTTAATAAAAATATTTATTTGGATGAAATAATTCAAATAGATATTTAGCTAATTCGCGAATGGTATATTTGGCGGTTTAATAAATGTTATTCGATTGAAATAAATTTATTTCAAGTTGAAAATTACTGTAATTAAAAAAAATATTTTTTTTTCGTCTGTTAAATTTGATAAATTGCTTTTTGCGTCAATAATAAATTTTCCTTATAAATAATTAACAGAGAAAGGGCAAAAAAATGTCGAAGAGGTATTTTGCAACGAAAACGAAAAGGGCAGAAAGTTAACTCGTAATAAATTTTATGAGACATCGGGAGATGACAATTTTGATGGGAAAAAAAATTCTCAACTCCACCTATTCACGCACGTCCCTCTGGATAAAAAATTATTTTACCTATGTGAATATTTTTTTCGATCATTTTCTCTGTCAATCACGTGCGGTTCAATGATTAAAAATATTTTTCACATTCCGAACAATCCACCGTAGTTATTTTCGCTTCAGTGGACGGAGTATAAAAAAAATAAAAGAAACAATCTCGAACAAAATGCGTAAAATCGGAAATTTTAACGGGTTGTTGTAACATGCGATCGGTTTGCAGAAAAGAGATCGTGTAAAATTTCATCTCCCTTCCTCGAAGCGCCTTGCCTCGCTATTCCATCGTGAAAAATGTACTTTACAGGTGAACGATTTTTCCACCCAACTGTCGCATATAGAGAGCCCGTGTGTGGCCTTCTCTCTCTCCCTCTCTCTCTCTCTCTCTCTCTCTCTCTCATCTCTTCTCTCTCTCTCTCTCTCTCTGCTTCTCTCCCTCTTCCTCTTTCTCTCTCTCTCTCTCTCTCTCTCCTTCTCTCCCTCTCTCTCTTCCTCTCTTTCTTCCTCTCTCTTTCTTCCTCTCTCTCTCTCTCTCTCTCTCTCTCTCTCTCTCTCTCTCTCTCTCTCTCTCTCTCTCTCTCTCTCTCTCTCTTTCTCCTCC
>OY769911.1:17378588-17387597 GCA_963669185.1 Dyspetes luteomarginatus | reverse complement strand
AAGATATATATATATATATATACCTTTCGCACTTGATAGACTATATATATATATATATAGTCTATGAAGTAATACAGAAAGGTAGTGCATCTTGCTATATATATATAACTATATATATATATATATATTATTATAGTTTAATATACGAACTATATAAAGGGGCGGAGAATGTAGGTGGGATAGAAAGGAAGAATAATGCGACTTGGAGGCGCGACGACCGGAAGTGATCCTCTACCTTAGCCATTCTCCCTATTTCTTCCTCTTCTTCTTCGTCTATATTCTCGTCGTCGTTAATCGTCGGGTGTGGAGCTTCTGGCAGGTAGCGATGAAGAATTGCACGCTCAATTGTACGAAGCATCATTTTATATATTTTAACTATATATGTATATATAGTGGCTATATACATATAGTTGGAATATACATAGTTGGATATGCATGTATATATATATATATATATGTATATAGTGGCTATATACATAGTTGGATATGTATATATATGTATATACATATGTATATAATGGCTATGAAGAATTCATATATAGAACATCGATATCCATCATATATTACATGCTCGATATTCCCTCTCCTTATTTTCTGCCAACTCGTCTTCCATTTTTTTTTTTCATTTTCCTTTTTTATACCTCGCTTATCTCTCATCCTTCTTACCGATCTTCCCATATCGTGTGCTTTTCGATTATTGCTAAAGGACGTGAGTTGAGAAAAAGTATCGAAGCAAAAACAAAAAATTGCCAGGAAAATTTCAAGGTATTTGACGTGGAAAAATGACTTTATCTTCGCAAATCCTTTGGTGATTTTTTTTCTTTTTACCCCTTTTTAACGTCTCGCATTTTATAACTCGAGAATAATCCACGTACACAAATTCTTGAAGACAAAAAATCTTGCGAACTAATTTTTACGTATTAAAAGACGATGGGGTCTCGACACTCTCGCGTAAAATCAGCCAAGCTCTCTCAATTATATGGGAATAAATAATAATATGAAAAAAAAAAATTTTAAGCTGACGAAAATCCTTTGGTGAATTTTTTTCTTTTTACTCCTTAAAAATAAATATAAAAAATAAAATAAATATAAAATGCACGTACGCAAATTCTTGAAGAGAAAAAAATCTAGCTAACGATTTGTCGATGTAATTTTTACTTATTAAAAGCACGATGGGGTCTCGACACTCTCGAGTAAAATCAGCCAGAGCATCGGCTCTCTCAATTACATGGGAAAATAATAATATGAAAAAAAAAAATTTTAAGGTGACGAAAATCCCTTGGTGATTTTTTTTCTTTTTACTCCTTTTTAACGTCTCGCATTTTATAACCCGAGAAATAATCCACGTACGCAAATTCTTGAAGAGAAAAAATCTAGCTGACGATTTGTCGATGTAATTTTTACGTATTAAAACACGAGGGGGTCTCGACACTCTCACGTAAAATCAGCCAGAGCATCGACTCTCTCAATTATATGGGAAAATAATAATATGAAAAAAAAAAATTTCGAGGTGACGAAAAATTAACGCAAGGCCCTATTGGATTACCTGGAGGGGGGGGAGGAACTGACATGCCAACTGAGAAAAAATGTTGCTATCGTGCCGTGTAAAGAAAACGAGCCAATCCATGCTCTATATGTGACATAGTGGAAAAATACTATTTGACAAAAAAACATATCGCGTGTTTAAAAACAGTCAGATATGGAGGAGAAATATATCAATAAATATATTTTGAAATTCGCGAAATTCTTTTAATATAAAACGTATATATTTTTCACACACACACACATATGTATATATATGATACGAATTCAGATATAAATGGGAAAAGAAACGACAAAAAAACATTTCCGGTGTCTAAAATCAGTCAGATATGGAGGAGAAATATATCAATAAATATATTTTGAAATTCGCGAAATGCTTTAAATATAAAACGAATATATTTTTCACACACACACACATATATATATATATATGATACGAATTCAGATATAAATGGGAAAAGAAACGACAAAAAAACATTTCCGGTGTCTAAAATCAGTCAGATATGGAGGAGAAATATATCAATAAATATATTTTGAAATTCGCGAAATTCTTTTAATATAAAACGTTATTTTTCACTCACATATATATATATGCAGCATCTGGCACATATTTGAAAATTGCATTCAAAATGTATAATTTTTAGCTTCTTTTATATTTTATATATATATTTTTTTCATATATATTTCGCATGTAAATTATTTTTCATGTAGGCATATGGGCGTGTATTGTATGCTTATACACAGTACACCCACCCATTTGCATAGATTCACACATATATATATATATATATATATATATATATATATATATATATATATGATACGAATGGGAAAAGAAACGACCACTGCGACGAACGTTCCAGCATATGAATGTGATGAAAATGGACACCAGAAGGTGGGCTGAAAGATACGAAGCTGCATTGCAGAAGTAACTCCTGCACAGTGCAGTAAAACTCGTTGCTGTCACGTTATACACGCACTCGGCTCGTTCTATTTTATCCCCGTATTGTGTGCGTCAAAACTCTCTCTCTCTCTCTCTCTCTCTCTTTCTCCCTCCCTCCCTCCCTCTCTCTCTCTCTCTCTCTCTCCCTCTCTCTCTCTCTCTCTCTCTCTCTCTCTCTCTCTCTCTCTCTCTCTCTCTCTCTCTCTCTCTCTCTCTCTCTCTCTCTCTCTCTCTCTCTCTCTCTCTCTCTCTCTCTCTCTCTCTCTCTCTCTCTCTCTCTCTCTCTCTCTCTCTCTCTCTCCCCTCTCTCCCTCCCCCTCTCGCCCCTTACATTATTCCTAAGCTGTCACGACTTTTACTTCTCGTATCGTCAACTCTCTTTCTATCTTATTTTCTCTTATTCTCCACTCTCGATATTGCACACGATCCATCGAGGGTTTTACGACTAGAATGTCACTCTTCTCGAAACGATTCTTCTCTCCCTGGCGTGTGCCAAAACTTCGTAAACTTGAAAACGTGATTTTTCACATATTGAATTCTCTGGATCCCTTTTCTCGTCCATTGTCTCTTTATTTGGCGATCGATTCACGAATGATGATTTAAACAAAATTTATAAAATTCTGAAAATTCCTATTTTTTTTATTATATATATATATATATATATATATATATATATATATATATATACATAAAGGATGCATCGTATTGAGTGTGAGAAGTTGAGCTTTCAAGCTTTCTTGCTCGGTTCCCTCATTTTCGATATTTTACTTTCTTAAGACGTTATATATATTGTGTCGTGACGAAAAACGCGTTTTTCCTATTTTTTTTCAAAAAAAGCTCGCATTATCGTTACATCATGACAAAAAAAAAAACGGTACGGCATCACTTTACGGATTCGTGGCCACTTTTAGTGTCTGACATCGTATCTATTATATGTATATGTATGTATTATATATATATATATATATATATATACATAAATGATGCATCGTATGCAGTGTGAGAAGTTGAGCTTTCAAGCTTTCTTGCTCGGCTCGAAAGAGCACGAAGAATATATATAAAAAGCCATCCGGATTTCACCGAGATATTCCTTCTAATTTTTCTCTCACGCCCCGCATGAAAGTGAGAAAGACAGAGAGGGAGAAGACGGAAGTGGAAATTCTCAATGCGAACATTTTATTCGTTTCCCGGTTCTCCAGGTCGTTCTAGCCGTGATTCTCACGATTTTTCTTGCCCAAAACGGAGCAGACACGCAGAGGGCGAGAGAGAGAGAGAGAGAGGAAGAGAGAGAGAATAAAAGAAGGAAGACTATGCTTTGGATATATATATGTCGACCTGGCCTGTGCAAACTACGTGAAAGAGTAACAGAGTCAACCAGTCGCTATACTACCCTCCCAGATGTATGTATATATATATATATATATATATATATATATATATATATCTAAGAGGGTAGTATATATATATCTACGAGGGTAGTATATATATATATACACAATTATGTATGTATGCATATATCTAAGGGGGTAGTATAGCGACCGGTTGGCTCTGTATGTGTGGCTACGTGTTTGTATGTGTATAGTAACTTTTCTACTGGCCGCAAGCCCAAGGAATATTTTACTTTCTCTGCGCACCGACAATTCTAAGTGGCACGGTCATATTTAAAGCTGAAAGTAACGTAGTACGAAACCACCCTTGTGGACTTCTTCCTTGTTTTTTTTTTTCTCTCCGAATAACGCAGACCTCGCCTAACCATCATGAATCAGCATCACGGATGAAAGGTCAAGTCATTTATCATAAAAATTCTTTTATGAATCTTGAAATGTATATTTTTCTTGCTGAATAATATTTTTTTAATAAACAAACATTTTCAAAAGTTGAATAAATAACTGAACTATGAAATACTTTAATTGAAAACAAAGAAACTTATCAATTAAAAATTAATTATTTTTCTTGATTATTTTGATTTGTATTTTTTTTTTTTCGATTCGTTGATATAAATTATAATTTTTGCTTCATATACCACAAATATGAACTCTTGAAAGTCTATTATTAGCAAAGAAATATGGGCCAAAAAAAAACGTATAGATAAATATTCTTTGGAGACGAATTATAAATTTTTAAATTAATTAAATGCTCCTGAAGTGTCTGTACTTCGTACCATAGTTTTATGTGCTCAAAATCTCCGACTGGCAAAAATATTGCACTCTCTTTGTCGCAAGGGACCGAAGATATCCTCAAATAGGACGAGATATGAAACTTCAGAGAGAAAGAAAGAGAGAAAACTGTGACGGAAAATAAATGCGTTTAAAGCATTCAAGTACTTTATAGCGATAATTTGACAAACAAAAATATGACAAAACAATTGATTGTAATAATTATGAAAAAAAATCAAAATAACATTCTGCGAAAAATAAATAACAATTACGTTAAATTTTTTTTTTTCTATGGTTTAAAAATATTTAAACTATGCCAAGTTTGTATTCTATGTGCTGGTAATTTACGTCCATTCGCAAACTCAAACAGGTCAAAATATTTCTACGTATGTAACAATGACAATATAATATCGCAACTCCTAAATTTCATAGAGAATTCTTTTCTTTCAGCTTAACGATAATCTTTCGTCAACTTTAGTCTGCGTGGAATTTCATCGATCTGGATGAACACGATCTACGATGAATTATGATTTTTCTTATTCACGTTTTTTTATTACGATCAATCGGTAATTGAAACGGAGTAAAAGTTTGGTGATTGTTATGTTTCAGGTCTTGCCACCTTGGAAATCAGCCGAATCAGGTGCCATATCCTTCAAAATTCGTACCAACGAACCTAATGGTTTGGTCATGTACAGTAGAAGTGGCGCATCCACTCGGGTAAGGATTTTACGATATTTTACTATTTTCATTATACGTCGTCTAGTATATATTCAGTGCTAATGAATGTCAAAAGAATTATAAAATTGCATTACATTATGGTGAAATAATAAATATGACCGCTTCCCGGCCGGTGGCTACGATGGTCGGGCGAATGTTCATCGCTTCTCGGCCGGTGGCTACGATGACCGGGCGAATGTTCATCGCTTCTCGGCCGGTGGCTACGATGGCCGGGCGAATGTTCATCGCTTCTCGGCCGGTGGCTACGATGGCCGGGCGAATGTTCATCGCTTCTCGGCCGGTGGCTACGATGGCCGGGCGAATGTTCATCGCTTCTCGGCCGGTGGCTACGATGGCCGGGCGAATGTTCATCGCTTCCCGGCCGGTGGCTACGATGGCCGGGCGAATGTTCATCGCTTCCCGGCCGGTGGCTACGATGACCGGGCGAACGTTCATCGCTTCTCGGCCGGTGGCTACGATGGCCGGGCGAATGTTCATCGCTTCTCGGCCGGTGGCTACGATGACCGGGCGAATGTTCATCGCTTCTCGGCCAGTGGCTACGATGGCCGGGCGAATGTTCATCGCTTCTCGGCCGGTGGCTACGATGGCCGGGCGAATGTTCATCGCTTCTCGGCCGGTGGCTACGATGGCCGGGCGAATGTTCATCGCTTCTCGGCCGGTGGCTACAATGGCCGGGTGAATGTTCATCGCCTCTCGGCCGGTGGCTACGATGGCCGGGCGAATGTTCATCGCTTCTCGGCCAGTGGCTACGATGGTCGGGCGAATGTTCATCGCTTCTCGGCCGGTGGCTACGATGACCGGGCGAATGTTCATCGCTTCTCGGCCGGTGGCTACGATGGCCGGGCGAATGTTCATCGCTTCCCGGCCGGTGGCTACGATGGCCGGGCGAATGTTCATCGCTTCCCGGCCGGTGGCTACGATGACCGGGCGAATGTTCATCGCTTCTCGGCCGGTGGCTACGATGGCCGGGCGAATGTTCATCGCTTCCCGGCCGGTGGCTACGATGGCCGGGCGAATGTTCATCGCTTCCCGGCCGGTGGCTACGATGACCGGGCGAACGTTCATCGCTTCTCGGCCGGTGGCTACGATGGCCGGGCGAATGTTCATCGCTTCCCGGCCGGTGGCTACGATGGCCGGGCGAATGTTCATCGCTTCTCGGCCGGTGGCTACGATGGCCGGGCGAATGTTCATCGCTTCTCGGCCGGTGGCTACGATGGCCGGGCGAATGTTCATCGCTTCTCGGCCGGTGGCTACGATGGCCGGGCGAATGTTCATCGCTTCTCGGCCGGTGGCTACGATGGCCGGGCGAATGTTCATCGCTTCTCGGCCGGTGGCTACAATGGCCGGGCGAATGTTCATCGCTTCTCGGCCGGTGGCTACGATGGCCGGGCGAATGTTCATCGCTTCTCGGCCGGTGGCTACGATGGCCGGGCGAATGTTCATCGCTTCTCGGCCGGTGGCTACGATGGCCGGGCGAATGTTCATCGCTTCTCGGCCGGTGGCTACGATGGCCGGGCGAATGTTCATCGCTTCTCGGCCGGTGGCTACGATGGGCGGACAAATGTTCATCGCTTCCCGGCCGGTGGCTACGATTAAGTTCTTGTGTCAATTGAATTCCTCTAAACGATCAAACTTCATTCATAATCATACGTTGAAAATTTATCGTAGTTCATAGATCGTTCATTTATTGAATTGCAATTTTTATTTTCACAGCCGGATCTATTTGCCTTTGAGATTCTCGATGGTCATTTGTATCTTCACATCGACTTGGGTAGCGGGCCGATAAAAGTGAGAGCGTCAAGACGACGGGTCGATAATGGCACCTGGCATGACGTGAGCTTACGACGAGTCGAACGAAGCGGCCACGTCAGTGTCGACGGGGATAAGGAAGATTTTCGTACACCCGGTAAGGCAGAAATTATCTTACGATGGATAAATAAATCCCTACATAATCGACTGTCGGTATATGAACTGTGGTCGATCAATAAGAAAGATTGGACTTATTTTGTTAGGCTGCCATAATAAAGGAACGCGATCAAGAATAATATAAAAAACGTCTACTTTGATCTGGAAAAATTCATCATCATTCTGTCCATTACAGATTTCTATTTTACCTCCCGTCGGTATTTTGCATTATCTCGGCACAGGGAAAATTGAAAAAAAAACGATAAATATAATGGAGAGGAAGTTTCAAGCACGCCCCTGGCCAACTGGTCGAATAATCTCTGCAACTCCCATATTCATTTCGTACGTGTCAGCAATATAGACACAAGGAGTAGAACAGCGACACGCGGTAGAATCAGCAACGTAAGCTTGCTCAAAGCAAGTTTCGCGAAACGTCGTCGGTTTTGAGTTGTCCGAGGCGAAAGAGAGAGAGAGAGAGAACGCCGACCAACTGCTGACGATATAATACGTCGCAGAAACGCTTTAGCAATGCCACGAACTTGCGGCCTATTACACCAGCCATATTACCTTTTGGAAAAGACATTTTAGACACAGAAGTTTTGTGCTGACTCTCTTATTAGCAGAAAAAAATAATAGCATTCACTTTAATTTAATATAATGTTCTTGTTTAATATCTGTAATAAGAATATTTTATGAGAAATGGATGTAAAGTCTCTCCAATGGTTACTTATATAAGTAACCATAACTTATATGGTATCTTATATAATACTTATATAAGAATTAACAGCAATTAAAGACTATAAAAAATCGTCAAAATGATTATGAGCATGTTTGAAACTCATTTGCCTCGGTTGAGCTGAAGTTTAAACTTAACGAAACATCCAGTGGACACAGAACTTTACGGTGAGCTTTTACCAGCTTTACCATCCAGCGCAAAATCATCAAGGGACATAGAAGTACGCTTGGTGAATGGCATCAAAAGTTAATTGCATAAATTTGTAACTTTCTTCAAGCTCAGAGTGGCAGAGGGACTAGAACTCTCTCGCTCTCTTTTTCCCTCGAACGGACTCGTGTTTATCCACCCACATGCTCGTTCTCTCGTTTCCTCTCTCTCGTATCTCCTTTCGTACATTGCCAAACGCTGGCGAATTACATGGATGAGTTATCGGTGGCGTTTCAACCGTTGGCGAGTTGAGGTTTTAACCAATATTGCAATAAAGATTTTTATAAAGAACGGATCCTATAAGAATAGTCCTTACCATTAATAATTTGAAGATTTTTATTTCTATACGTTTCTTTTATTATAATTTAAAAAAAGTTCGTAATATATAGATCTTACGCCCCACAATAAAAATAATTTACCCGAAAGCTTTTCGAAAAACCCCGATCTTTCGTAGGAATAAAAATGAATCAGCTTCAAATTCTGAATTTCCTTAGAAGCGTGTATATATATATATGCGCGGGCAGACTGCTGCTGGGACGCGTGGAGGCGCCAGTACCCAGACCAACCGCTAGGAGCCTCACGACTTTTCCTCTCTCATAATCGAATAATGTACTTTTTTTCTACATAAACGACGAGGAAATACATTTCGATATCGCTTCTCGGCCTATGGCTAAGATCAAAGTGTAGTATCTGTTCTTATCAGCTTAATATCTGATACGCTCTCCATTGGAGAGCCAGAATATTAATCTGATTTTTGTAACTAGTCTGGACCCACGGGCTTG